>JAOBSW010000430.1:0-78289 GCA_026214975.1 Gentiana macrophylla | reverse complement strand
GTGAATTACGAAGTGGATCGTGTATCTCGTTGAACGATCTCGGCCTCAAGCCCAAGTTGCCCATACCCCTTTACCGTGACAATCAAAGTGCATGTTACATAGTCCAAAACCCGGTATTCCACGAGCGGACCAAACATATAGAATTGGATCATCATCTTATTTGTGATAAGTATCAATCCGGACTTCTCAAGCCCACAAATATATCCACTTGAGCACCAAGCCAGTGATATTTTTACAAAACCCTCGATGGTCCACGCTTCAATTTTCTATCATTGAACTTGGAACTTATTCTATCTTTCCGATGTCCGTCTTGCGGGGTGATAAGGAAAGGCCCAAGCCAATTCAACCCAAACCAAACATGCCCGAAATTGGGAAAGAAACTCAGTGACAATGAATTATAAAAGGTAACTTGTAGGAGAAAGCTAAACTTGGAGAACAAGTCGAGGAGGTTAGCCATGTTAAAAGCCATCGAATATTCCGGGAATATTCCAATGGTGTTCTGAATATTCGAGAATATTCCATTGTTGACCGAATATTCTCTCTTGACCAAAGTACTTATCAAGCTAGATTTACGGCATAAATAGATTGTAATTGACAAGCTATAGACATACAATGAAATAATAAACAATTGCAATACTTTCTATACAATTTTTTTCTACAAACTATGCCTAAAAGTAAATGTTTGGAAAAAATATGTCTCGACTCACGCGGCTGCGCATCGTCACTCCATCTGGCACTCATGGGGCGCGCATTGCTCAAGCGGCACTCATGCGTCGAAGCGTATTGTTTTCAAATATTTATTTTTCTGCATATTTTTTCAAACATTTACTTTTCGTGACATATTTCTTTATGTTTCCATATGTTTTTTACGATCACAACACATCAAGAGCTATACCCTGTTGTACTTTTTGGACAACTCATCAAGGAGCATGCTACACACATTTGTGCGGTGTAGTTTACACGAAGTTTTTAGGTGATGACTCTTTATAATGTGAATTGAGAAGTGAGCGGTTATGGTGATCAAAACCATAAAATTTATATGATTGTAATATAATGTATGAGATTTTCATCATCCCTCCCGTCATATATCGTGTATGGTTTTGATCACCCCTCGCATCTTTTCACTACATTTGGAGTTACTAACTTAAAATTCCTCTCTTTTCATATAACTCGTCGTATGGTTACGATCATCTCTCCGCCATTTCTCACCTTATGGAGTTTCTAACTATAAATTTTTGTAATTTACGGTAATGCCCATGCCCTACACTTGTGTTTGACATCGTTAAATGAAAGAAGTCCTCACACTTGTGTCTCGATGTGCTAATTGAGAGCCATGAAATTTTTTTCAGTAGCTTACGGTAACGCACTCAAACTTGTGTCTCACAAAGCTAATTGAGAGCCATAAAAAGATCCTGTTAATCGCTTAATATTCGTTTTTTTTCCCTGTGACTTTGTGACATTTTTGGGTTGATGCATTAAACTATTTTATTAAATCCAATTTCATACTTACCGTAAAATAATTTTTGTTAATGTGTTATCGTGTAATTGAGTCTATGCTTATCATGGCTCGACTCAATCAAAAGAACTCGAATTCGAATCTGACGAGTGATAAAATGTAAGATAGAACTTGTTTGATTTATAATTCAAAAAAGAAACTATATTCAACTCGCTTATATATTTAGAATTCATTTAAATTCGATGTACATGTGATCTATTTATGTGTTTTTCTATATGTATCTTTCTTTATTGATTTCGAGTAAAAGTAAATGGTTAATGGTATAGAGTAATGTTTTTTTTTTTAATGTAATCAATGAATAAAAAACAGAAAATAAAAAAGTTGTTGTGTGTCGCCTAACACTCTTCCCTAGTTGACTACATTGTTCGCAGCCCAAAATCCTAGATTTTTATTCATATTTTTGAAATTGAAACAATTTTTATATAAGTGTCTCTTTGATGATAATGATAGAAACCAACGCCAATTGAACAATGACGGGTGCAGTATAATCTAATCTATCATCTATCGATTTTGACGAATCTACACACAATCAATTGAGGCTCATCAAAGTCAATGGTGAAAGATTATTTTGTGTCACCAATTATATCAAATTGGTTACGATATCTATATTGATACTCTTTAATTTATTCAAACACTAAAAGAACTTTAGACTTTACACTATAAATAATTTCGATTCTAACCGCTCCTTTAATAAATACACAATTTGAGTAGTACAATAGTAGTTGAGTGGTGGAATTGTGGAAATATGCGTAATGATACGTGGACGACCAATTTATTATCGTAATGATTATTCAGACTGGTTGATTATAATTAATTTAAATCAATCATGACATAAATTAATAATGATGAACAATGTAAATGACCGTTGTATAATTCTTTATGACATATCGGTTGTACCCGAATCATTACGTATGGAGATATTCACAACCGTAGTAAATAGCTTAATTATTTAAGATAATACTCCCTCCGTCCCAAAGTCCATTAAAACTTTTTACACAAATTAAGGATGTGGTTAAATATCATTAATTTTAATGACAAAAATCTAAAATACTACTCCTCCGTCCCATTTTATTTATCATGTTTGACTTTTCACACATTAAAGAAAAGTGTAGTTAATGTTTTGAATCATATTAAATGATCTAATATTTTTACACTTATGCCCTTTAAGTTGTTGTTGGAGCATTTAATGCTACACACTTTTTGTTGTAAATATTGTAAAGAGAGAAGGGTATTTGAAGAAATCTAAAGAATTAATTTACAAAGTGAATACTTATTTTGTGACAAACCAAAAAGCTTAAATACTAGACAAATAAAACAAGGGACGGAGGAAGTATTTGATTGTTACTAATCGTGCAATAATTTTAAAGTAATGAAAAGTTGATAAATATATCTTCATTTCGCTCCTATTTAACTGTCGTTGTTAGTAATGTAAATAGATTTACAAGAGTACTTGTAATTTGCGCTTATAAAATACTCCTACAGTTTCAAAATATAAGCCATTACACGGTTTTATACTTTTAAAAAAATTGATCAATATCCTTAAGTTTAATGACAAATTTTACAATACACTCGTTGTATTTAATGTTGCATTAAATGACGTGCACACTGAATCTTTCATTTCTAACATATTAAACACGATAAAAGTGTATTATATGAAGAGTGTAAAAATGAAAGACTTTAATATACGCTACTGATACAACCTTTCAGATAACCGTCATTCTGTCACGTAATCTCTTACGCTTAATACTCCACATTTATAAACATAGACTTCTTCCGTTCCTTAATATTAAGTATTTTGACTTTTTAATACAATTTAAAAAATGGGGAATGAGGGAGAAGGATAAAAATATTTCATCAATTGAGTAGAAGGACAGTCTTTTGAAACTTTTGCATAAAGGACAAAACTATTTATTCACTGTCGAAATTCACATGTGTTCGAAATTCACTGTTTAAATTCACTGCCGAAATTCACTGTCGAAATTCACTAATTTTCAAAATCATTGTCGAAATTCACTAATTTTGGGATTCATTGTCGAAATTATTTGTCAAAATTCACCGATTTCGAGATCCACCTGAGAGATTCACCGATTTTAGGATTCACTGTTTGTCATCTCGCTTATAAAATTATGCAGTTTGTCTTTCCTATAAAAAATATGTGAATGTCTTATTCTTAAAAATATTCCAGATTGTGTCCTTATCCCTAATTTTCCATTAAAAAAACCTCATAAATGAGTTGTTCTCTCTATTATTTTTATAGTAGTCGCTATTAGTGTAGGTACACAAATTTAAAAAATGATTAATATATTTAAAATTAGAACCTTTGAATTGTAGAACTGCTCTAGGTGAGTTGTAGATTTTTGTACTACACATTGCAACGGCAAAACAGTGGCCTAGTACACACAATGCATTTAAAACTTTGAATAGTAGTACTAGTCTTTGTGGTTGTCACGTTAGAACATCTTCGGTGGTTAAACTTTATCACGTTACCACATATCATTTTATAATTTCTTTCTCTACAATCCCTTTTTACCACGATCCATAAATTTTTTGAAAAGTTTTATAGGCTTGGGCCCACTACACATAAACTTTTTTACTACTACCACACTCCGCAACAGTGGCCTATTTGTTTTGCGAATTAGCTTGTGGATTTGGTTTTGGAGAAACAAACTCATACACTCCCAGACATTGTCCATCACCTGTCACGACGTGTTCCTATCGACATCGATTAAGCGTTCCGAAGATTTAAGAACTTGCTTGGTCATTGAAATATACTAGATTTGTAAAATTTCACTATTCACTACTTGTGACCGTTTATCCATTTTCAATAAAAAATCTTTTTTGAAAAAAAAATGTCGAACTAAAAATCGCCAGCAGACAAACATATTCTAAAAAACCTTTGGTGACTCATCACCTTCCAATTCTATCAGGAAACTTCAAGAAATATGCAAAGAAAAGTAAATGTTTGAAACGATATATACGAAAAGTAAGCATTTAAAATCTATGTCTCGCTTTCGACGCATTTAACGCCGCATGAGTGACGATACGGCGTCGCATGAATCGAGGCAATTTTCTACAAACATTTATTTTTCAGATAGTTCTTCAAGTTTCTTCTATCAACCCTTTTCCAAAGCTTTAACTTTTTTAAACCTCTTCATCGGATACGGCCTTAGGATGACAGATTTTGTTTGAAAAACTAATTTGGAACGATTAAAATATCTTTTACTTACTTTTACAAAAATCATTTTTTTAATTTTTTTATTACAAAGATCATTGATCTTTGTTATCATGTTACGCTTTATCACAAAGCATAAAACCCAATGTTAAAATAAAATGTCATTATTTTGTTCAACAAATATATCTCTAAGTAGAGTCCTTTCGGGGATTCCGATAAATTTGGAACGATTCATATAAGATTATTATTTGGAACGATTCATATAAGATTATTTAACGCCTACTGACCTCCAAGTGCGATGAACTGAATGTAGAGTCCTTTCGAGGATTCCGATAAATTTGGAACGATTCATATAATATTTTTAACGCCCTAGACCTCGGTCTAATAGACACTGAGACCTAAGGTCCGATAGAGCTGAATGAGTGGTAAATGATACTGTTTAATTTTTAGACCGTCGTTCTCACTTGGTCTAAAATGACTAACCCGAGTTGACAACATATTTATGTCTCACACATATATGAGAATGAACATTCTACTATTTTACCGATGTGGGACTTTACATTCTACTGCCAAGATTTGTATCATTGGATTTGTCTCAGTTTTATACCTAGCAGAGGAGTCTAGAGGTGGGTCCCAGTTTCATCCCTTACGGAAATAGTATAGAGGTGGCCCCACCGCCTCTCGCGATGCGGATAATGGCTTTGATATCATTCTCATGTAACGCCCAAGACCCGGGTTTGATAGCGCCAAATGAGTCATATATGATCTCGGTCAAACTTCTTAGACCAGCCGTCCCTCGTTTGATCCGAAAAGGCTAACTCGAGTTGACAAAATCTTTATGTCTCACACTTATATAGAAGCGGCGTTGTCTTTATTTTACCGATTTAAGACTTTCTGGCATTAAGCATAACATTTGCGTAAGGATAACACTCACAAATCGAGAAATGGTCCAAATATATCTCTACGTAAAAATCACCACAATATATATATATATATATAATTTGAAAACACTATTTGGATTGAAACAAATTATAGTGTAACAGTGATTTATGAGTTGTATTAAATATAAGGTCGTGATGCATCCAAATCACACACCATTACTATGTGTAAGAAAATGTATAAAATTCATCACAAATTTTAGACTTGTTACAACTAGTGAATCACTATTAGCATGATTGTTATCATTTGGATTTACTAGTTATCACCGATACACTATCTTGTTTACCGACGTATATATATATATATATATACTTCAGAAATGAATTTCGATCTAGTGATAATGTATACAAACACTTGGCAAAAACTTCACAAACACAAAGCAAATGTACTACACAAAGGTAAACACCAAGACACATATATTATAAAAGTGTGATGGTACGGATACAACAATTGTCTCTGACGATAGACACAAAACGATTATCTACATAAATTGAATATAATATAAATGATCATTATAAAATATAACATGATCAACAATGTAGATGGTAATTGTGTATTCACTCGTTGTCACCACAAAATTGTACCTTGATCGTATCATCACTATGTCAAATAACACTACAACAAAATGACCCTTTTGCCACGAGGGTTTTTACCACGACAAAATGTTGTGTCTAATACTAAATTTTAGCCACAACACACCGTCCCAAATGATAAATAATAAAAAGGGGAATGAGGAGAAGACAGAAATATTTAATCAATTGAGTAGAAGGCGCTTTTTGAAACTTTTGCATAAAGGACAAAACTATTTATTCATTATCGAAATTCACTTGTGTTCGAAATTCATTATTTAAATTCAATTGATTTAAATTCACTGTATGAAATTCACTAATTTTCAAAATTCATCGTCGAAATTCACTAATTTTGGGATTCATCGTCGAATTCATCGCCGAAATTCACTAATTTACGGGATTCATTTAGGGAGATTCACCGATTTTCGGGATTCACTGTTTGTCCTTCTCGCTATAAAAATTATGCAGATTTGTCCTTCTCCTATAAAAAATATGTAGTTGTCATCCGTTACTTAAAAATATTTCGATTGTGTCCTTATCCCTAATTTTCCATAATAAAAACCTTAAAAATATTAATGGTATTAGCTACAACAGTTGTGGCAAATAATACTCCCTCCATTTTTGGACCTGGCGCTTTTTTTATTACCCACAACTGTTGTGCCAAATTATTTTGGCGCACTTTCAAATATTTTTAACGATTTTGGCGCATTCGAAACGAATTCCGCTATTCGTAAAAATTTAATTGCGACGACCGTAAAGTATTTGGGACAATGCGTAATTGAATACAATATGTCATTTATTTGCCACATATTTGTTGTGGCTAATACATGTGAAATGATGATGTGGATTGCCATGTCATCTGGTGGAGGTCTATATCGGCTAAACCTTTTCATTTCACTGGTCAAAAGAACCTCTTCCATCCTTCAAGAAAAAAACCTCTTCCTACTTCTCTCCTTTACTGTCCCCAACATCCTTTTCAATTCCTCTCTCTTGCGGCCACCGCTAGCGGCGCTCTGCCCTATTCCGGCCGGTGAAGCACCAGCCACGCTCTTTTATATTTATGTCTAACCCTTGAAATCTTCATTCATATCGAGATTTGAAATCATCTGGCGTTTCCACCTGTATAGAAGATCTGAATGATTGTCTGAGCATCAAATCTTGTCGACATCTAGCTCCAGCACCACCCCAATTTTTGGCGAAGGTGAAGTCGTTTTATTTTCCTCCACTATCATTCTGCCTTATTTTTTCAGCTGTGGTGTTTTCATCTTGAGTTGATTGTTGCGAATCGTGCCTTTTAGGGGCTCTTAGAATGTCGTTTGAGACAATGTTTGTCAATTTTTCATGTTTAATTGCAAATATTAGGAATGAAAGACAATATCTGTGACATTGAAAGACAATATTGGTTATCTTTTGCCTCATTAACATCTGTGACTCCCGATAATTATATTGAAATTATAAAGTATTATTGACTGAATGCTGCTTGATAAATTGCTTCATTGACACTTGCCTACTAAGCACTAGTACACAATTGTATTGTTGTCTTGAATTTGATTGAAGTTGCCTGCATAATGCTCAAAACTAACGATTGTATTGATGACTTGTGTGATAAAAAATGGATGTAACTGGTTGTCTTTGATATGTTTATGGAAGAGATTTGAGTTGTTATTTAAAGTATTTTAGTAGTTTCAATTGAAGCATAATATGAAGGGAATATGGTGGAGTTCATAAAACTTGACGGACGACACTTCAATGATCAAGAAACACCCTAAAGTTGAGAAGAAATTGAAGCAGATTTTCGGGACAGCATTGAGCTGATATCAAAGTCTCTCGTGAGGTCTTTTTAGAGTTACTTTAGAGTAGGTTTTCAGCAAGTATTTTAGGGTGAACTTTGAGCATTAAATTGAGTAATGGAGCCTAAATACAAATTTGAAATGAGTTAAAATGTGGTTAAACAAAGTTGCATATTTGATGACAATGGGGGAGATTTTTAGCTCTGTTGTGACAGCTTTGGAGCTGAACGGGTATGGCTATTTTAGAGTTGTTTTAAGAATAGTTTGAGGGCTGCATTTCCAGGAAAATTCAAGCATGATATGAAGGGTATATAAAGGTCATCCAGCAATGTGTGTAAAATTCAGATATTGATGCATTTATACGATTGTATGCGGACGCATGTGTTGATCTACTACGATAATAACTTCTGAGGTGATAATATGGTATTTGTAATGTCATTTTTTGCTGGATTTGTGTGAAATTCATAGATTAATGCATTTATATGATTCTGTGCGGACACATGTTGACCTATGGGAAGTTACTAGTTTGATATGAGTAATTCTAATGCTTAATCATTCTGATATGAAGTGGAGTTTTGTTCGGCACGAAAAATGATGTTTTTTTGTTGCAATATACTCGTATTGGGATATCGTTGGCCTGTGTGTTAGTCAATTGTCATCTTTTTCCGGCACTAGTTGTCTTATATGTGTCTGAGCTTAGCTCATTTTGCCAGTTTCCAGTTGTCAAATAGTTATAGCTGCACCTCGAGATAAATGGACATATTAGTGGCAAGCAAAATCGTCAAAAACAAAGTGTTGATGACATTATGTATATATAGGAAAAGATGAGATCATGTATATATAACTTACTGATGATGATGGTTGTGAAAATTTAAATCTAAGTTCACAAAGCAAGCACATGGAAACACTCTCCATCGTCATTCAATTACAAAGCTTGCTGCACAAATCCCATATCAACAATACTTATTTAGTTTTAGATTTTGGTTGACATATACTTATAGTAACAATAACTACAACATCATTGCAAAATAACATGATAGCAGGGTAGCATTGTTTTTAGTAGCCACTAGTTTAGCTTTTTTTTTTTTGATATTTCAGTCCCATTTGCCTTGTGTGAACATTAAATTCACTTTTTTTTCTAGGAATACAGAATGGTTGGACCCGTGGCTACTTGTGGAGGCTCAGCAGGTGGAGCACAACCACCACATGAACATCCACATATGATACCATCAAATTGCCAATCGGGTATGTTAAGTTTGTTAGTCATCTTATCATCACATTATCGTAAAGCTTAAAATGTAAATCGCATATACATATGCCAACATGATTGTACTTTACAACTGATAAATTGCGAATTAGTTACCACAATGATCTATTAGATAGTGTGATAAATTCAAATCTTCTTGATTTTTATATAAAAATATAAACTTTAACATAAAATATTGTCATATTCTCAGATGATTCATGACTTCAAAATTTTAACAAATGAAATAGGATTCATGTTCTTGTTTTTTATGTCGTGCGAATTGTGCTAAAGTTACCACATGCTTTACAAAGACAAGCACCGTGAGCTTTGCATTGTGAATACACCTTTACAAAGACAAGCACTGTGTGCTTTGCATTGTGAATACACCTTAAGATCGAAAAGGTTTTGTAACATTACACCTATATGCTAATTTTTTAGTGCTGATGATTCATGATAAAGTTTTAGACATTCACATTGAAAAGGCATAAGATGCAAAAGAGGATATGACATATAATTAAGCGAGATATTTAATTATTGAATGAATGTAGAATAACCTAATTTATTAATTGGCTAGGTTGTTAACATGTTTCTCTATCTTCTTATTACAGCCCCTGCTAATGCACCTCCCGCCCGCAAGGGCCAAGGGAAGGCGATAGGAAAAAAAATATTGATGCGCGTAGGCCAAGTTGGCGGTCCAATCCCACTCAACTGGGATATTCGTTACGGGACGTGGAAGGCACTAGGTCCTGATGCTTCTTTATATGCAAGTGGGGTTGGGATCCAAGTTCGCCACTGTTGCGAGCCCTACCATGACGGATGGGAAAAAGTACCGGAAGACCAGAAGGAGTTGACATACGAGCGTATCAAGGTATGTATGTACCTTCCTGCCTTAATTTCATCTTCATTTTCATGTATTACTTGCTCGACTATTATTTCGTTTTTGATGTGTATCGTAATCGGGTTCGCCGCGTGTCAGATCATGTACTTGCAGGGGTAATTCGGAAAGACTGTGGGGACGCATACCGGGGTTGGAAGAATGACCTCAAAGATCACTTCAACAAAAATGGGGGAAAGGATAATCCCGATCGTGCTCGACTTCACCCCATAGTTCCATCAGGGATGTTGTTCACTAGGAACTGTGTATCAAGAGGATGCTCAGCTCAAAGTTTGAGGTAATTTTAATTACTATAACTAGTTCGGGCATCATCTTCCCAGTTTTTTACATGCCTTAAACTTTCTCAACTTGTTAAAAATTTGTATTGTTAGACATTAAATCATGATATTATTAGATTAGAGTATTTGTATTGAGTAAAAATTTTGAGCAAGGAATCATGATGTAATGTTATATGTGCTAAATTAAGGTTGAATTAGTGGAATTAACCTTTGTGCAAGGAATTCAATGAATTTTACATTAGAACTTATATCAGAATCTACACATCCATCTCTTTTTCCACTATGATCATTACCATTTTGTGATTTTTCAATTGCATGAATGTCTACAATAACCTTCATGTTGTGGTTATTACAAAAAAAAGGTGTGGGTGGATTTGGATGCTTAATAGTCTGTTCATAACTTAGTTTTTCAGACACATTATTATGTTTGTTAAGCTTGTATTACCTGGTGAATTGGCTAAGAATGCCGTCTCTGAAGGGACTAAGGTTGTGATTAAGTTTACTAGTTCTTAAATGATTGTGATTATCTTTTAGTAGTTTATATGGAGACTTCAAAGATGTACTGAATTATATTCTTAATGAAAGAAGTGATTTTCCCTAAATGTTTTGCTGTAGCTGTGTTCATTACTTGATTTTCTTATTTTGACCATGACGAAGTAACAGATTAGACCCATTTAAAGTCGGTTTTCTCGATTAACTTAATAAACTTTTATGTTGCACAAGGGCTTTAAGTATCTGTAAACAAAGGTTAATAAGCAGTTGCTTCATATTGTGATATACTCATTTTTAGTATTTTTTTAACTACTCATTTTTATAGGCAAACCGCAAACATATTGTTTATTCATTACATCAAACTTATAACATTTAAGGATATTTTAGTCACTTCATGGTGGGGGTGTAAGGGGGGAGGGAGGGGGGGGGGGGGGGGCAGTGGGGTTTCGCCTATGGTGTTTGGAGTAAAATTAATAATCCATATGTTTCAATATAATTGTTGAAATTGTTAAAAAATATATTTTATTTTACCTGATGCTGTTTTATTACCAAATAATTTTTTTAAGGTAATAATTATTTATTGTGTTTCCCTACATTTACCGTTAATATTAAAGGGTGAGAGAATAAAATCAACGCTGTATTAACTATGGTCTAGGTTTTTTTTGAGATAATTTTGGTATGTTAATTAAATCATTAGCTCACTTCTTTAATACTATGGTTTAATTATAGTCTAGGTTCTTTTATATCATTTCTGTATTTTAATTAAAGCATTAACCGGTTTCTTGTAATATTTAGGCTTCCGTTTGTTTTACTGGAGTTTTTGGTGCTTTTTTACATCACATCACCAATCATTTCTTACAATTCTCTCACCAATCAAATCTTCAACTACAAATAAAAAATATTAAATCATCTCTCATCATTTCACTTTATCAACTTTATTACATTTTTTACCATTATTTTATTCATTATTCTACTTTATTTCACCAATCATTTCATAA
This sequence comes from Gentiana macrophylla, assembly GCA_026214975.1. Classification (NCBI taxonomy): domain Eukaryota; kingdom Viridiplantae; phylum Streptophyta; class Magnoliopsida; order Gentianales; family Gentianaceae; genus Gentiana; species Gentiana macrophylla. Next base: position 66,394 of record JAOBSW010000430.1, on the reverse strand, counting down.
TCTACACCAATCATTATTCTACTTTATTTTACCCATTCAACTTTCTAATCATTACTTGATCACTTTATCAAAAAAACTCCAAAAAACTCCCAAAAACTCCAACCCAAAACAAACACAACCTTATATTTTTGTCAACTATACCAATATTTTGAAACAAAAGAATGAAACTGTGTGAGAGCGATTTTGGTAGATGAAATGACGGGTAAACAATAAGAACTACACAGCTTTAAATACGAGAATGAAAGAACGCTGTTTATAGTTCTTCCATACTGGCTTCTCCACACGTATCAAAACACCATATAAATATTTCCCAAGTTGGCCTACACAGTATACAGCTGTACACCATCTCACCACAATAATGTTTGAGAAAGTGTAAACAAAAAAATAGAGTAAAGACTTCGAACTTGTCCTTGGTGCACACAAAACTTTTGTGTATTGTTCCCTATTATTGTGTGTTGTCCATTCATATGTACGGAGACGATGCATTTGAAAGTTGAAACCTTGAATTGTAGTACCGGTCTTTCTGAGTTGTAACATTATCATAAGAGACAGATTCTTGTGTGAACCAATGCATTTGAAAGCTTGAATTGTTGTACTAGTCTTTGTGAGTGGTCACATTATCATAAAGAGACATATTTTGTCTGAAATAACTAATTTGAAATGATTAAAATATCTTTTACTTTACTTTTACAAAGATCATGTTAAGTATCCAATGCAGTAGTGATACATCCACTACTCTTTCAACCACAACATCTTACACAACACAATCAATACCATATATTCTGTTGGGACCCCTCATAAAAAATAATTCATCACTTTAATCAATAGGTCTTACACACACATATAGTAATTTATTGTCTTCTACACCTTTGTGTAGTGCACATATCATTATTCTATCCAATGTTCAAATAAAATGTCATTATTTTTGTTCAACCAATATATCTCTTCGTAAAGTCTTTTCGGGACATGCGATAAATTTGAAACGATATAAAGACAATTAGCATGACTTCTGTGCAAAAATATATGACACGCACAAATTGAAGAAGGCAGCCGCTAATGCCGGAGCAACTCTGCTAATGTCAGAGCAGTTGGTTAAAAATACCCTTCTATTATCTTTTTAAACTTTTTTGTCCACATTCGTCCTCGATGAATCCAGAAAACGACGTCGTATGATTTTGTCAGTAACATTTTTGGGTTAAGCAAAAAAATGACGTCGTATGGTTTGAAGACGCAGTGTTATCACAATAACGCTGTTTATCACTGGTGCATTTCGATCTTCACTAGGGGTTTAAATGCTTTTCTAAGCATTGAAATTGGTTCATATATTTTTTTTTTTTTACCAAAGTTAATTTATTGCAGATATATAAAAACTATAATAGATGTATAAAAAAGTGAGGGCTATAACCAATGTATAAAAAAGTGAGCGCGTATAATTTTTTTAGGTAAAACGACGTCGTATGATTTGAGTACGGTAACATTTTTTGGTTAGGCAAAATGACGTCAGATGATTTGATGACGTGTTATCACAACAACGTGTTTATCACTGTGGTTTTGATTTGGAGTATTCAATTCTCTCGATAACCATATTTTCACCAGAGGATGTTTTAAATGTTTTTCTAAGCATTGAAGTAGGTTTATATTTTTTATTTTTTTTGCTACAGTGAATTTATCACGGACATAAAAACTATAACCGGTGTATAAAAAAAGTGAGGGCACACCGTGCATCGCACGGTATGCCCCACTAGTATCACTTAAATACCAACATTAGATAACTATAAACCAATTTTGGCGAGTACAAAAAAAATCGACAATATACCATTTGTCTATATATATGTGTGTGTGTGTGTTCATTTTTTTTTAAGGAGTATATATTCATTTCATTATGACGATTTTTAGGCAGAGTATTTAGACAATTCAAGGGCAACCGCTATTGTCAGAGCTGTTTAGCTAATACCAGAGCTGTTGGTCCAAACTACCCTCTGTTACTTTATTTTTTGACAGTTTTGTCTACATCTGTACTCTCTTTCCACCGGTCAACTTCACCCCCATTTTTTCCGTTTTTGTTTCTAATTATCATGTACTAGTATATTTCCTTTTTCTATGAAGAAAAAAAGCAAACTAACGTCATTTTTAAGTTATTCAATTTCTTTTTCCAATGTACTCTAAATTATTATTTCTAGTAGTAAGAAACAAACTAACGTTTGAGTATAATGTTTATTTAATAAATGAATATCATATATTAATTAATTAAAGTCAGTTACAAAAAATTTAAACTATAAGCATGAGATATGGTTACTATTAACTATTTTTTATTTGTTTTTAAAAACTAGTAATATAATAAATATAAGATATTATATATGTACTTAAAATTTGTCAGTGACATATCTTGATATATATAAAGATCAAAAATATAATTTATTCTAAAGTATACAATCTCCGAAATTAACAAGATATACAAACATACAAGCATGCATGTCACACACGCACCCACATATATGTATGTATGTATGTATCAAAACGATTTCAAACTCTTTGTCGTGTGCCTCAAAGTATAACAACAATCATAAAAGAAAATTTTCAAGTTACTAAGACACCAAAATTGACGTGTCATAAAATGATGAAATATAACTCGTCTCAATTATACGTTCTTCGAGATCCTCAATTAAGCACTGCTCATTCTGATCTTGAGCTTCGCTAAGTTGTTGTGAAGTATTAGGGATATTTGGGATTGAAATTGGACCTAATAAATGTGTCATTGGATTTTTTTAGTATCAATTCGATTCAAATCTGCATCCCAAATTTCTAAATAAGATAAAATTCCACTTTTAACTGATAATTCATCCCTTTATATATATATATATATATATATATATATATATATATATATATATATATATATATATATATATATATATATATTAAAAATATCTTATCCACACGTTAATTTGCGTCCAAGTGCTAATTTGCTTTTACAGTTACATTAGTGTCTTGTGTCTTCACTGTCTTTATTAAAGTATCTTATCCACACGTTAATTTGCGTCCAAGTGCTAATTTGCTTTTTACAGTTACATTAGTGTCTTGTGTCTTCACTGTCTTGTTTTAATTAAAATGGTATATATATATATATATATATATATATATATATATATATATATATATATATATATATATATATATATATATATATTAAAGTATCTTATCCACACGTTAATTTACGTCCAAGTGCTAATTTGCTTTTACAGTTATAATTGTGTTAGTTATATTTTTTTATGAACATATTTATAGTGTTATTTATGTTGTTTTAAGAAAATAAAAAATTAAAAGATACAGGATTTAATATATATATATATATATATATATATATATATATATATATATATATATATATATATATATATATATATAAAGGAAAAAAAGAGTGGAAAATTAGGGATAAGGACAATAATCAAATATTTTTAAGAATATGAGAAAATACATATTTTTAAGGAAAATTAGGGATAAGACACAATCTGGAATATTTTTAAGAATAAGTGACATCTACATATTTTTTATAGGAGAAGGACAATCGCATAATTTTTATAAGCGAGAAAAGACAAACAAATGAATCCTTAAAATCGTTGAATCTCCCAAGTGAATCCCGAAATAAGTGAATTTTGATGGTGAATTTGAATGGTGAATCCCGAAAATTAGTGAATTTCGATAATGAATTTTGAAAATTAGTGAATTTAATGATGAATTTCAAAGATGAATTTAAATAAATAATTTCAAACACAAGTGAATTTCGACAGGTGAATAAATAGTTTTGTCCTTTATGCAAAAGTTTCAAAAGATCGCCCTTCTACTCAATTGATGAAATATTTTGTCATTCTTCTCTCATTGCTTTATTTTTATAGGGAGAAGGACAACCGCATAATATTTATAATGCGAGAAGGACAAACAAATAATCCTTAAATCATTGAATCTCCTCAATGAATCCCAAATCGTTGAATTTTGATGATGAATCCCGAAAATTAGTGAATTTCGACGATGAATTTTGAAAATTAGTGAATTTCGTCAATGAATTTAAACAATGAATTTCAAGACAAGTGAATTTCGATAAATGAATAAATAGTTTTGTCCTTTATGCAAAAGTTTCAAAAACTCGCCCTTCTACTCAATTGATGAAATATTTCTGTCATTCTCCCTCATTCCCCCAAAAAAGAGTGGGGTACAAGTTGGACAGCCGGAAAGAGAGAGTACTGTGTTAAAAAAAAGAAAAAGAAAGAGAGATTACTAGGGGTGAACAAAAATTCTAAAAACCAAACCAACCGGCTGAATCAAATTGAACCAAACCGGAAATGTATAAACCGTGGTTATTTGGTCGGTTTTCATATAACTTAAAACCAAACCGTTGAATACAATTTGGTTCCAATTTAAGAAAATAAAAACCGTTTAAAACCGGACCAAACCGGATGATATATATATATATACACACACGCGCGCGCACACACACACACACACCTATATCTAATAATTTAAAACATCTATACACTTTTTACTATCTATCTCAATCTATTTGAATTTTTTACGTGTAATATAGTGCTGCTACATAGTTAATTTCATATCCTACATATTCAAATTTTGTTGATCATTTCACAAAATTGTCTTCAATCCTTTGAAAGAATCTTGAGTACATTTCGGTTCACAACTCACCACTGCTAACTCGTTCTTCTCTTTATACTTGCTCAACACCAATATTTGAAATATGTGGATGCTCATTTGAATGACTTACTTCTCTCAATGATATTGATGAACTTCATTATGGATATTTGTCAGTGCTGATTTGTATGACTTACTTCTCTTAATGATATTGATGAACTGCATAATGTATATTTTTTTTATTATCTGGATAAATGTATTTATAAACCTTAGTTTTATATACGATTGTCTTTGATTTGCTTATAATTAGGTTATGTTGAACAATAACATTGTACAAATAATCAATATCAGTGTTTTGGAGATCATAAAATCATGAATATTTTCTTACTAAATAAAGCTCAAACCTGTATCAAATGTTTATTCATTTGATATATATATCTATGTGTGTGTGTGTGTGTTATCTATCTTCCATTTGTCTATCCTTACTTATGAAACAAATCTATTCCTCTTTCTTCCCTAATCTTACTCAAAATACTATTTTGTGTTATGCATTTTGAGATTTATGTATGTCATTTAATAATATAGTTGGTTGTTCATTAATAGTAGTTTTTTTAAGTTGATGATTCATTGATGATCGAATTGAAACGAGTAAGATAAGAACCATGTGAAAACCGTAATAAACCGAACCAAGCCGAACCAAACCGGACCGAATAACATGGTTTACGCTCTTCAAACCGTTCTAGTTTGGTTTCAAAATTTGAAACCGTATAAATTGGTTCGGTTTTAAAATGATAAAACCGCCAAACCGACCATGTTCACCCCTAGTTTTACCTTTCCCAAAAATCATACGACGCTCGCTTTTACCTTTAAAAGGGAATGGGCCATAAAGCGACAAAAATTTGATAAATGGAGTCATAGCGACAAAAGAATATTTTCACGATTATAAAGGACAAAAATCACAAATGTTACTTTAAAAATGTTACTTCACGCTAAGTGTTAATGTTACTTTATATTTCACAATTATTATTTCATATTACTTTATCTCACATATGTTACTTCATATATATTACTTCATAAATATTACTTTGTCCTTATTAAATTACAACGATGTCCTTCTATCCCTTTTTTATGATAATTTTGTCCTTCCTGACAAAAAACTAAAAAAATGTACGCTACTCACTTTTTTATACATTGGTTATAGCTTTTTTATACATCATTATAGTTTTTATATCTCGCAATAAATTAACTTTAGTAAAAATAAAAATAAAAATATGAACCAATTTCAATGCTTAGAAAAGTATTTAAACCCTAGTGAAGATCGAAATGCACTTAGTGATAAACACGTTATTGTGATAACACCGCACCAAACCATACGACGCCATTTTGCCTAACCCAAAAATGTTACCGTGACAAAATCATACGACGCCGCTTTTACCTTTCCCAAAAATCATACGACATCGCTTTTACCTAAAAAAAAAAAAAATGTACGCGCTCACTTTTTTTATACATTGGTTATAGCCCTCACTTTTTTATACATCGGCTATAGTTTTTATATCTGCAATAAATTAACTTTAGTAAAAATAAAAAAATATGAACCAATTTCAATGCTTAGAAAAGCATTTAAACCCTAGTGAAGATCGAATGCACCATATAGTGATAAACACGTTATCGCGATAACACCGCACTAAATCATACGACGCCATTTTGCCTAACCCAAAAATGTTACCGTACAAAATTATACGACATCGCTTTTACCTTTCCCAAAAAAAGAAATTAACAAAAAGATGAAGCGATTGATACGACGCGCTTTGTTCTAAAGCCTAAAAAAAAAAAAAAAAAAGACAAAACGACAAAATGGTCGTCCATATGCACAATTAATAAGTACTATACTACTACTACTATTATATACCATAGTATGAAAAAAAAAAAAGGGTAAACAGTTGATTGTTATCTTCTTCTTCTTTTTTTTACCGGAGAGACAGTCGATTGTTATCTACAGTATCATTTAATAATAGTATAAACATCAAGTAGTACATCATAGTTCAAAGGGAGTTTTATTCTTCTATTATAGTGATATTTTAAGTGATATAAACATATAAAAACATGATTAAAATATACTATAGTGTTATAATATTATACTAGTAGTACATACTATGAATGAACATCATGTACCTTGTAAACATGGTTAAGCGGCTAAATCAGTATATTGTATAGGGGTTTCAGGGTCTAGTATTTAAGTGATGTAAACATCAAACATACTACAAGTTAAGCATTATAATGATAACAATAAGGATCGCTTAATAGTGAAATACTACAGATAACTTGAAAAGTAATAAGGGTTTGATTCTTGTTAGATGTAAAAAAATATATATATATTATAATGATACGCTAATATACAAGTCAACTAAACATTAAAATTAAATCAAGCGAATGTAAACAAGGATAAAAAAAAAAAGCAAATATGGCAATGTGTGAATGATTTATTGCTATGTTATACTTGTATATCAATGATATAAACAACAAATATAATGATAATTTATGTGCATCTAAGTTTGTTAATGTCATATGCAATGTTCTAAAAGTCGGCCCTCCACCGACCAGTACACACCAAATCACTTGTCTCATGCGGGGTCGGTCTCTAATCGGTCACTAGTCGGCCTCTGGCGGGAGAGTCGGGTTCAAGGTGGGATAGTCGAGCTCAACTCGGGCAACTCGGCCTAGGCACTACGTATTATATATTTTTTTGTGAAACTTGACTTTAAATGTGTTTATTTTGGACGTATCACGATGTTTGTATGTGCTTATTTTCTCGACTTGAATTTTGAGACTTATGTTATGTTAGTACTTATTATTACTAAAGTAGTAGTATCATTTTTGGGGTTTGTAGTGGTATTTATTTTGTCAAATCCATTATTATTTTAATAATTAAAAAAATCCAAAACCGCCTAGTCCCCGCTTCTAGCCGACTAGTCCCAACTCCCCACCCGGCCGCTCGACTAGCGCTTACCGACTTTTAGAACATTGGTCATATGTGTATATAAGTGATTTATACATAATTATGTACACAGTAAAGAAGGGTTAGAGGGTTAAGGTGGTAGATCGGAGCTAAATGGTTTATTGTTATGTCATATTACTGTTTAAATGAAATAAATATGAAATATAGTATAACCTTTTTTGAAAGCGATTACTTTATTTATAATGCCACAAAAGGAAAACCAAAAAGCTGTACACTGTTGCAAGCAAGAATAAAAGCGAAAAATGGGAATAACATAAACTACACACTATCTTGCCGAGCTACTCTACGGTTCTTGGCTCGCTCAAATTTCATAAAGAAAAAGAAACTCCGGGATGTTCCTTACCAGTCATGAGCAAGCTTGTTCCTCCCAAAACACTAAATTCCACCTAAAACCTTTAGCTTCACACAAAGAGCCTTACAGAATATAGAATTTTGCACAATTCTCCAAGCTTTTTGACTTCCAGGTCGTGTTTCCAATAGGCATAAAATATCCGGTTTATGATATAGTACCAATTCTCTAACATTATGGAAAAATTCAAGGGACCCTGTTCCCCGATAATTCCACATATTTATCTGCATCAAAGTAAAAATTAAGAGGATGGTGAGAGTAAATTTAAGTATATTGCAATGGTATGGTGGTGTACAAGTGGTTAATACATCAAATTAAGAGCAAACAAAGGTTATGGGAGTCAAGAGCGTAAATGATTTATTCTTGCGTTATGTGACATAAACATCACATTACAGTGTTAAAATGTCATATGAGTACATATGTGATATAAGAGTACTCGCATTAGATACTCTTAACGAATTCTCAATTTTACAGGTTTAAAAACACATTTTTCTAGTTTACAGAATCTATATCCAAGATTAAATTCATCAGATACTCTATTTTACATAATGGATTTGTCATAAAGTAAAATTACGTAATCTGTAAGAATACTAGATGTAAAGGAAATTTTAGAGAATTTGTAGTTTATAGAGAAAAATAGAATATCTATCATCATGTGTTATTTTTTCCGTTGATATCACTAAAATACAGCTTTGTAAATGATTTACGATGCTCTACTGCAAAGTCGCTCTGGCGTAATATATACACTTCTAGTAAACAAGGGTTAATAAAGGTTTATAAGTCAAAGGGGTAAATGAGTTAATGTTTCGATATAGTGTTTTTAAGTGACATGATATCCACCATTGACTTTCCGAAGATGTTGAGGATAGATCCACTCTCGAGAATATCATAATGGTGATTGTCTTCACCTTGTACCTCGCTTTTCTCGCTTTCATTACCTTGACTAAGAGGGAGGAAATGCCCATGCCCACTTGTTAGCGAAAGAATGATTGTCTATTGTTGGTTGCAAGTGCTTGGGATCTTCTCCACCAAGACGTGTTTCATTAAAGCCGCTTTGGCCGATTTCCTATTTTAATTATAATTCTTTTCCTTCAAAAAAAGTGATATGATATCGAATATAGTGTAATGTAATTTATGTGATATCAATTAATCTATATTAAAGAGAGGTTAACGAGGTAAATAGTAGTGTGTGTCTATATATATACATCATATATATTACTTAATTAGCAATTAAATGATATAAACATCAAATATACCATAATTTTGGTAACTATGTCTTTATTGGCAAAAGATACACGTGGCTCTTATTAGTAAATTGTAGTGGTTACTACAAGGTAAAAAGAAACTAGTAGTCCAAACTATCTCTCACTATCTCACTTTATTTATTTTATAGATATTTATCTAGAAGGAGAAAATTATTAAAAAATCTGGGATAGAAGAACTATAATTTAATAAGGACAAAAGAATACCATTATGAAGAACAAATATGAAGTAAGAATGTGGAATAGAAGTAAATATGATATGATAATCAAAAAAACACAAAGAACATTAACACGTCAAAGAATAATTTTAAAGTAATAATTATGATTTTTGTCCTTTATAATCATGAAAATGTTACTTTTGTCCTTCCGCACTCATTTATTAATTTTTTCGTCTCGCGCTTCTTCTCCTTTTATTTTATTATATTTTAACTATAATTTTATTCATTATACTATTTTATTTAAATTTCTCTCGCCAATTATTTCTTTATCTACACAAATTTCAAATAAAAACATTTTAACTTTCGAATCGTTTTCTATCATTTTATCATATTTTATTATCCACTACTAAATAAAACCAATCCAAAACTAAACCAAAACCCAAAAGAAATGGAGCCTTTGTGTTTTGTCGTCTAGTCTCCAAATTGACTCTTCCAATAATGGAAAATTCCTACCAGAAGAGTCTATGTGTGCATTCAACGAAGCGGTCACAAGACGCAAAAAAAGTGCGGGTAAGAATTTCCTCTAATCATTGATGTTTAGACTACTCATTATGCTCCAAAAGATAAAGTATATAAAGCGTAACTAAAAACGGTTAAACCTTAATCGAAGTGCCTCACTCCCCCCACGTCCCACGGGATGAGTGGAGCTTGGAATCAGAATACCAGTAGCTTGGAATCAGAATACCAGAATAACAGTATCTTGGAAAATATTCTGATTAAACGAGCTGGAATCAAAATACCAGTAGCTTGGAATCGTCTGGCTTGCCTTTATAACACCAAATATGGGACAGTTCGTCCCTTACGGGATTCGAACCTCCGACCTTTTAGTAGGCTGCATCACGCACCTAAGCAGTTCTAAATATTGTATCACGAAGGAATATAAGTAAAAAGAATGAGGCTCTCTTATTGCACCCTTCGTTAAAAATGACGGGTGCATCACGCTTGAAAATGCCGAAAGACAGATTCTATTTTCTTCTTAAAATTTCATACAACTAAATACGTAGTAGATAAATATATAGTACTATTTCCTAATAGTGCACACGAGATAAAGACGATATTCAAACGAGTGATAGAGCTCTTAAGAGATAAATATGACATTTATACAAGAGATATGATAAAGTACTAAACATGTAGAGTAGATCCGCTCTTGTATGTTACCCTACCTCTTTATATTTGTCCGAGAATATAAATCATTCTACATTACCAACGACACATTTATTATTATTTTTATTTCTCTTACCTACCCCTAATTTATTATTAATCCAACTATTTTTCAATATTCTATAATCATTTTAATTAACAATAGTCAAGAAATATTTTATACCCCTTCGGAAAAAGGAATATTTTCCCCTCAAATTTTTTTTTAGACATTTTCCTCTTAATATTTATGACATTCAACTACTTTTTTAATCTGTGTGAAAACATCTAAATTACTTATATTTTGAAATAGATGTAATTATAGGATTCAGGGATTATTTGATTTTTAGTCCTCTAACTTTACTTGCTTTTGTAAATAATCCTCTTTTTTCCGGTATATTTTTTAGTCTCTATATTTTTTTTTTCGATTTTAGTCCTTTTGCCAATTCATCACCGGAGCTCAAGAAGTGTATAAAAGGACTAAAAATCCGTAAAATAGAAAGTTATAGGACTAAAAATCCGTAAAATAGAAAGTTATAGGATCGAAAATTAAAGACTTCGCCAGAGCTCCGGTGATGAATTGGCAAAAAGGACTAAAAATCCGTAAAAAGAAAGTTATAGGACTAAAAATACTACCGGAGCAAAAAAATGACTATTTACAAAAACATGTAAAGTTAGAGGACTAAAAATCAAATAATCCCTAGGATTCACAGTGCATGTTAACTGGGTTGCTAATAAATAGCACAGTTAATTGGGTTGCTAATAAATATCATGGCATCAACTTTTTTTTCCTTACGTGTGTCAACACGATAACTCCAACTTGAAGTACACAAAAGTACTTCAAACACAATACTCCCTCCGTTCCGAATTATCTGAGGCAGTTGCTACACATATTAAGAAAGTGGAGTTAATGCATTGACTTTAAAATGAAATGACTAAAAAGTCCTTGGATATAATTAATATGACATTGTTTTTTATCTATCCTATTGTAATAAATAAGGGTAAAACAAGGAAAAGTATCATTAATGTTGCATTGAAAATGTAACTGTCTCACATAATACGGAACAAATTATTTTGGAATCGCTTCGGATAAATTATAGAATTGAGGGAGTAAGTTTTTCGTGAAAATAATATCGAGGTACTCGAGGACGGTTCTATTATAGGCTGAAGGAGGCTACTGGCCCCTCAAATTTTCGGAAAATACTATAATGCCCTTTACGATCACTAATATTCACAAGTATTTAGTATCTATGCATTACTTGTGTGTAGTATAATGACAATTCTAACCGGTGTGTTGGTATCGATACTCAACTTAAAAGCTTAGGTTCATATCCCTATTTTTTTTTTTTTTTTTTTCAAATAAAATAAAATAAACAATTTTTTAAAGAGACTAACGACATAAATCTGTCTCGGGTAAAAGTAATATAGAAATAAAAAACGGAATACGAACTCCAAATGATAGGAATAAGATGACAATATTCATTTTTTTTCTTCCCAATTTCAAATAAAATAAATTAAACAAATTTCATAGAGGCTCTAACAACATAAATCTGTCATCGATAGGAACAATGTAACAAGATATTGTCAGAAGTAGAGTCGTCCTCAGAGCAGACTCAACAGCGCCATGCTGCAGCCTTCACCAAACATGCAATTCTAAGGCTCACATTTTCATGTAATAGAAGTGTATTTTAGGTTAATTTTTATTTTTTACTTAAGTTAAAACATCGATACGACTCTAATTTATAGCCGAATTCAATGAAATAAAGTCTTATTAAATTCCATTACTTTTTTTTTATAAAGTTCATCAACATAGTATACCTCAAAAATAGTTGTGATATATTATTTTTTCACAGAAATGGCCTTAAATTTTCTTAATTTGGCGCCTTCGATTACATAAGTGACGGACCCGACCAGTAGTCGGAAGCTGTAGGTGTTAGCAATTTTATTTTTAAAAAAATGTTAATAGTTAATGCTAACACATAAACAACTTTTGACTGTAGTAAATTTGCCTGCTAAAACTTTCCACGGTTTATTCATTTTGCCCTTTTGCATCCACCACAATCTCTAGTCAAAGATGTTGATAGTAACGTGATAAAGATCATTGCATACTTATCAGGTCAGCTACCTTTGTTAATTCATAATTTCTGCATGTAATATAAACTTATCAATCCCCCTTATGTACTCTACCTGCTGATTTCAACTTACAGCTACGTGCTATTTATGTTCTCTTATGCCTTTGTATATAATGCTTCGTTCTCTTTCTTAACTCTTGATGTTCATGTTGTCTTCCAAAAATGAGTATATGTAAACGCAATACCAAAGTTAGCATATCCAGGCTATTTAAAACAAAGTTTTGCAATTCGAACTGTTGTTTTGACTTATTGTCAGTCATGTGTTCTAAAACAAAATGCAACACAGCTATACAAAAATTAGAGCCACTGATCATATTCCATAAAAAAAATTAGAGCCATTGGAGGGGGCCTTGCGGTGCAAGGCCTAAGCACTTTAGTATAGCACCAGACTCGTACTTATATCATGAAAATTGTATTTAATGCAACTACAGCACCAGAAGTGGAAATTAGAAAGGCAGCTTTCGAGTGTCTGGTCTCAATTTCCTTAAAATACCGCACGATGCTTTCACTATACCTTCTGGATATATCTTGGAGTACTAACAAGGTTGTCAGAGAGGCCGTCACAAAAGATGAGGAGCTGGTTGCTATTCAAGCACTTGAAGTTTGGAGTTCGATGTGTAGAGGAATATTTAATGGCGCTGCAAAATCAGATGATCCATGTTATTCATTCATTAAAACACATCTTTCTGAATTTGTCCATATGCTTTTTGAAAGTCTTCTTACACAGAAAGAAGATGAGGAGAGGCATAAGTCTTCTTTCAAAAAGTATATGGACAAGTTCAGAAAGATGTGTTTTAATGAATGAAAAACATGAATCCTCTGATTTTGCACCGCCATTAACTATTCCTTTACACATCGAACTCCAAAATTCAAGTGCTTGAATAGCAACCTGCCTCATCTTTGTGACACCTTTGTTAGTACTCCAAGATATATCCGTAAGGTACGGTGAAAACATCGTATGGTATTTTAAAGAAATTGAGACCGTACACTCGAAAAGTCGCTTTCTAATTTCCACTTCGTGCTATAGTTGCCTCAATTACAATTCTCATGATATAAGTACGAGCCTTGTCATCCTAAAATTTGCTCGAGTAAATCCATGAGCATTATGCAATTCTTGGTTAGCACCAACTTAACATCATTATCTCAGATGATTTGGAAACATATGCCTCGCTAGGACAAATGTAATAACAACTTTATCTTGCTCTACAACAACCGGAGGGACTTCTTTGCACAAGTACCCCAAAAGTTTCCAGATCGCTTGCTTACAAGTGAAGGAAGAGCACAAGCAAAGTCAAGAACTCCAAAAGCTACAAACGTTAGCGTATATTTAGTGAAGAGCGACGCTAGCAGAGATTTAGTGAAAACGGTTGATTCAAAATAAAAGCTCAAACATTGAGGTCGAGGAACCTGGATTTTGGATGAAAATACACGAAACTTTCTCAAAAATTAAAAAAAACACATAAACGCAGAGAAAAACAGGGCTTAAAGTTACCGCTAAAACTCAATGCTTGAGGTGGACGGTCGAATTAGATGAAAAAAAAGCGCACAAGCAAAGTCAACAACTCCAAAAGCGTAATGTGATAGGAAGAACAACTGCAGTAAAACCGAGTTTAGAGCAATGGTACATGGTTAGTATTTGTGAACTATTATGGGTCAAGATTAACATAAACGACATTACACTTCAGTGGAAACACCTTATGCAACTATGCTTTGATCACCAATCAGTATTCCTACCCAACACGATAGGACAAAGCATATTGAGGTGGACCGACATTTCATAAAATAAAATAAAAAGAGGTAAGTGTGGACTCGTATGTACACCTTATATTTCATCTCAGAATCAGCATGCTGAAATTCTTATTCTTAACAAAGGTCATCAAAGAAAGGCCTTTCATGGCATTCGAGGCTAGCTGGGAATGACTTAATTAAGTCTTTTAATTAATTGTTTTAAGTCTTCTACAACTTTTCAATTATTGTCGCTCGGGTTCTAGCCGATAGACATTAATGGGCTTGTCTCCAGCCAACTTGTAGCTTTTCTCTCTATTTAAATACTTTGTGCAACTGTAATCCCTCCATTGATTTAATAAGAAATTTATTCTTCCATCTTATACTATCTTTACAATTACCTCCACATTCCAAAACTTAATGCATATGTCCAAATACACACGCTGTCTAATATTAGTGTATGGTCTAGATGTATACATGATAAACATAAAGATAGTCACACTCACCCAAATATCTTCAGCTGTCAACTCCTTGAGGCACATATGCCGAAAAGCACTTATTGCTGTCTGCCCATATAAATAAATAAATATAATCATGACACTAAAACCAACATCAAAAATTGTTTATAAGGAAAATTGAATAATAAAGCTCAGAGTTCTAAGTTAAGTGTGTTGAACAAGCTCACAACATACTTAACTTCCCAAGCTCATTTGATTTCTTTTAACTACATGGTTTCATCGAAAGTAAACGCACAACATACTTAACTTCCCGAGCTAATTTGATTCCTTTTACCTGTATCGTTTCATCGATAGTAAACACCAATCCGCTGTTCATTTTCGCCGCCAAAAACATGGTGGTTGTGCTTACGGCATACCCATAAACTGAGGTCTGTTGAGAATGCACACATTACGAATGAGCTCAAAGCTGCATCATGTCCACCCCCTCCACACACCCCACCAAACAAAAATAATAAATATTACAGTAAAACTATACTCTATCAGGAGGCATTCAACTTCTTACCTTGAATTCTAAAACAAATGGCAGAGTACAATTCTATTCAAACTCTTCTCATATGTAGTACGTACACCACGATAGCAGCAAATAAAAAAATTTAAAAACTTGTATTAATCAGAAGCAGAGAAAATATGTCACAATTAATTCTGACAGATCTCAGATTTAATGTTGAAATCCACATATCTTCTCAAGCTTTGACACTAGCTCGAAATCAAATAGAACTTAACCCACGAACATGAGAAAGAACATTGAATCTAAATTTTAATTTCATAATTTTAGAAAAGAAAATCCTTTCCACTCCTCCTCGTCACTTCGATTGGCATGATGTAGGGTTTTGCAATTGAAAAAGAGTAAAATTTTGTTTAACATATGTTAATGCACATTGAAAACATAAGGTCATGAGCCACTAAAGCAACCTGAATAATTTCCAGAATTATTCAACTCAAAAAGATGTAAAATAAAACAAAACAATAACATAATGCCATAACCACAAACATACTCATGTTTTCATTTTGCTGCTTACCAAGGTTTGGCTTTTCAGTGTCATCCACCACCCAGTAACTTTCACCGCTGTAACTGTAATGCATATCCCTTGCTCCAAGACTTGTCGTCGCCTGTAAGAGCCGGCTCGTGCCACAGCAATATGAATATTACCTCCGATCCTCCAGTTTCTCAAGCATGCATGGTGAATGCTTTTTTTCTGCATCCATATTCATGTCTGGATGAAATGAATCAATATTATCTTGGTGGTAACGTTCTAAACTTGGGGTCCCCAATACCAAATATGTCACTGGCTCATCAATCTCTTGAATCGAATGATTCCAGAAACAAGCAGAAGTAGGCTCTACATGTGGCAAGCAGCCGTGGAAATATAAAGGGAATATAAATGAGAAGATAGAGATTAATTTGTGGTGTGGTGTGGAGGGCAAAAAGAGTATTAGACGTTATATATAGGAAAATTGTATGGATGGAGAAGCAAATTGCAAGATTTTTTTGGTTTGAAGTTGGGTATTCGTTTTGAATTTTCTTACGAAATTAACTGGGGCTTGGTGAGGATTTTTGATAGACAAATGAAAGGGAAGAATCAGGGATGATTCCAGAAACAAGCAGAAGTAGGCTCTACATGTGGCAAGCAGCCGTGGAAATATAAAGGGAATATAAATGAGAAGATAGAGATTAATTTGTGGTGTGGTGTGGAGGGCAAAAAGAGTATTAGACGTTATATATAGGAAAATTGTATGGATGGAGAAGCAAATTGCAAGATTTTTTTGGTTTGAAGTTGGGTATTCGTTTTGAATTTTCTTACGAAATTAACTGGGGCTTGGTGAGGATTTTTGATAGACAAATGAAAGGGAAGAATCAGGGCTATGTCTCAGCAGCAGAGAGGCTGGGGGAGCTGTGGTATGATAAAGACAAATACAAGGGCATTTTCGTCATTTTCCATGACTGTTTGAAAAGCAGCAACACCACACGTTTTTTTTTTTTTTGCTCTGCGGTGTCCCGAACCCACTGGTCCGACTAATCCGGAAATACCATTATTGTCACAGAAATCGACTTTACTCAGTGGTTGAGACTTGGCCAAGAGCTTCTTTAAACATTGGCACCATTAAGGAGAATCGAACTCGCGACTCCCTGGCGTTTCTCAAGCCCACTCACCACTGGAAAAGCCTACTTGGTTGTTTTATTGTTAAATAAAATGGACAATTTGAATATATAAATATACAAAGAAGACAGTAGATTATAAGTTTTTCTTTATAAAAAAGACACGTCATTATTTCACTTTGATTTAAATTCTTTCGTATTCAACTGTAAAATCGAATATATTTTTTGATCTGTTTGTCTAAAGATGATATTTCTTTCGTCATATTTTTTCTTTTTTCGTCCTTTTTATTTAAGCATTTCAATTAATATTTTTTTTCAACAATATTTTTAAAGTCATTTTTGTAATTAAAAAAACACATAAACAGTGAAATATGAAACATTGAATTTAAAGTCAGTTTCATTATAACAAAGAGAGAATTTAGGATTATGGATAGTGAATTTAGCTAGACACGTGTTTTTTTTTTTTGCTTTCTGCTCAAACATCTTTGGGCGCCTAACTCTTTGGTGACAATTTAACAGCTTGTTAACGAATATTAATTAATAAAATTTTTGATTCTCAATATATATGTCACTGATATGTATTACGTGTATAGACATGCATCATGTATTAATCTACTATGTCTTATTATATCCGAAAATATTTCCTTGAAAGCTAGCTTTGGTCTTGTTCAAAAAAAAAAAAAAAAAAAAAAAGGCTTTGGTCAATGTGATGTTAAAAGATGCTGTGTCACCCTGGTAAATAGTCTCTCTCTCCCATGTGAACTCTGTTTGGCTCTCGTGACATGGTAACTTCTACTTTACACAAGGGGAAATTCAAGATGTACTCTGTTTTGTTTTCTTCCGGAGAGTTATTATTTTTCTCTCTCATAAATTAATATACTAAAAAGCGATTCTGATGCAGTAGTAGTTTATCGGATTTCAAATTTATCGGATCTATGCTATGCAGATATATAAAATAAAAACTCTTTTTTATTTTATATACACGCGTGGATAAATCAAACGTCTGAAATTCAACGGCGACTTCACATCGTAATCACCCGCTCAAAAGAGCCGATGTAGGATGTACCTGATAGACTACAAAGCTCCATGGAAAGTTCTTATGCTGTGAGTCCATTTGAATGGGAAATTATTGTGTGGTGAGAAATTTTGGGGTGAAGTGGACGTGTGAAACGATCGTAACCACACGCTTTAAATATAGAGTGAAAGTATGCTGGTTGTGGTGTCTCCACAAGGGTGTCTCCATTTAAAGAAAGATAACATATGGATGAATCGAACCACACAGCTTTAATTTAAATTCAAATTGTGTGGTTCATAATTAGAGAAAATATAATTTAGGCCATCGTAACACCCTTATTTCATTTTGCGCGCTGTCGGATATACGTACATTCTTTTGCTCCCCGCAATCGATTGTGTAGAAAGAAATCAGTGCATTTATTTCGAGCCTCGGAAAAATCCAACAGGGTGTGTGATATTTCCACCAGGCTTTGAAGCAAAGTAAAAATATATATATATAAGGAAAGCGATTGCACGTGCACGTGAAATTTTTCACCGGGCCAATGCAAAATCGCACCGGCTTTTCTACATAATCGCTCGACGCTAAAAAAAATGTCGATCCGACACGACCTAAAACGAAATAAGAAGTGTTCACATGTCGACCTAAAATTATATTTTCTCTCGTAATTATCCACATATATCTACTGTATAATTGGAATGACTGGTAAAAAATTACCCAAGCTCAATAGCCGTTGGACTTCACAGCTGGATTGTAATAAGCCAAAAGCTGAAAAATCTAACTTCATCCTAAAATATACCGACATCGCCTCAAAATATAAATCATCCTAAATTTTATTCAGATTAAAGAAGTGGTCAACTCACACATTTGAAGGTTAATTTTTAAAATACCCCTACATCATTAATGCAATACTACCTTCGCTCCAAAATATAAGTTAATCCTACATTTTTTTATCATAATATAAGTCATTATATACTATCAACGCAACATTTATCGCTTTTTCCTTATTTTACTCCTAATTTATTATGAATCTAACAATTTTTCATTACTAAATGTGTAGAAAAGACAGATTGTTATGTTTGTTTATATATGTTACAGTAATATGACGATCTATTCAAATATAAGCTCCTACATCATAATTACCACAACTATCTTTAGCTAGCTAGTGAACCAAGATTGTACCATTTCACGGGAAGTTATCATGTGGTGTCTCCACACTACAGAGAGACACCGGGCAGCACTTTCCGTGAAGACAAAAGTTTTATTCTCAGTATTTAAACCATGCTGGCTCGATCGTTTCACCCGCCACTTCACCTCAAATTCTCTTATCACACAATAACTTTCCTTGTTGGTGGTGATATAATTTCTTTTTTCGTACGATGTAGATGGAGGTAGTAATTCAATTCAATGGACTAGTTGAGGAAAGAAATTGAACGAGCTGAACCATTGAATCAAAAAGCAGATTTCTTGGTATGGTGTACATCTTAATATAGTTGTTGAGTGTTGTCATTCTTCTTCGTCCAGCTGTCTATCAAGTCAATTCAAATCCAGATCTACACTTATTACACATTTGTTGGTGACGGAATTAATAAAATGGAATGATTTTTCATTTCATTCCAACGTTTGTGTATGATTATGGGGAATTAATTAAATGAAATTTTATTCCAATTGGAATTTAAAATATCCATTTTCATTCCTTCAATAAATGGATGGAATGCGATGGAATAAAATAAAAACAAAACACGCGCGTGATGGGGTAGAGTGAGAGTGAGTGGGCGATAGGGTAGGTTAGGGTAGGTGATGAAATAGGGTAGGTAGGGTAGGGTAGGGGTATAGGGGGTAGGGTAGAGTACGTGGTGGGGTAAGGTAGGTAAGATGCGTAAGGTATGATAGGTGAATATAAGTGCGGTAGAATAGGATGGGGTGGTGGTAAGGTATATGGTAGGGTGGTAGAGATGGGTAAGGTAGAGGCACGGGTGGGTAGGGTCTGGCACAAAGGGTGGTGGGGTAAGGTAGGGTAGGGTCGGTATGGTAATATAGGATAGGGTGGTAGGTAGTGAGAAGCGTTAGCGGGGTGGTGGTAGGGTGTAGAAGGGTGTGATGGGTAGGGTAGGTGTTGGTGGGTAGGGTAACTAGTGTGGGTGGTAGGTAAGGTGGGATGGGTAGAGAGTAGAGAGGTGCAGTGGGGTGGGCTACCCCACCCCATCACATCCAACATATCCTATCTTTTATTTCATTCTTTCACATCTCAACGCAGAAATGGAATAAATTTATTCCATTATATATTTTTTTTTATTTCATTCAATTATATTCCTTCAGAATAAACACGCCATTAGTTAGTTTTTGACTTATTTAATTGCATCTTTTATTTCAAAAAAGAAAACAAAATGGCTTGAGTAGTGTAGTTAAAAGAGACGAGTCAAAACAAATATCAATTGTTCAAGTTTGTTCGCTCGCTTGATTTACATTTTCAATATTTATTCGTTTTATAAAAGAACACAAAAATATGTTCGAATTTGGGCAGTGAAGATCATGAAATTGTTAATGAACAATTATTTAATAAACGATAAAAAAAGGTTATGTTCAAAATCAGCTCATTTATAAATATAATTTATTCATGTTCATGCTTGAGTTTTGCAAACTATATGTATTTTTGTCTTCCGGTTCAAGTTTGGATAATTAAGATATCATTAATTAAATCCAAATAAACAAATAACAAAATATGAATAAATATTCAAACATCATATTACCATCATCATCAAAGTATCTATTAGTATTGTACTTAATTATAGGAACATGTACTATTATATAATTCATCAAACGCTTATTGTACTTTTGGGAAACAATAATAATAATATTTGCTCAAAAAAAAAAACAAAAATTATATGATACATTTGAGAAAAAGAACTATGGACAATGATTACGGGGTATAACAGTTGTTGATAGTATATTAAATTATTTACATAAAAAGGACGTATTTACATTAAAGGTGTATTTACTGCTTCTTAGAGCATCGAAGAAGTAGGTGGTGTTAATGTTATGTCCTCATTTATTTTGGCTGATGTATTTTAAAAGTTTTTCTTACTTTAATTTATTTTTTATATAAATCAATTAGTTTGACTTAAGTGATAACTGATTTGAGAACGCTTTTAGGAGGTTCACGGCTTCGATTATCCTTCTCTGAGACAGCATCTTGAAAGAGCGGCTTGGTCTCACCCTCGAATAAAAGTCGGACTCTGCGGGCACAAGTTAGTCGGACCACAAGCAAAAAGTTTTATATAAGTATAACGTAGGCTCCGTTTGTTTTTTGGGTGACCTATAACATTGCATTGTTTAACGTGAAAGTGAAAACAATATATTTAATATCGAATTGGGATATGAAAATGCTCTTATATTACGAGACAAAATTAAAAGCGCTTTTATATTACGGAGACGGAGAGAAAGACATCATACTAGTATTCAGCAGAAAGACGGATATTCCTTGCTCACTTATTCACAAATTTTATGTGTGGCTAATAGTTTTCATTTTTCATCTAATGAAAAACCAATTTCGCTTCGTTAAGCTTTATCCTCCTCTACGGGTATTTTAGTGATTGTCAAATATCTAGCGGCAAACTCCTATTAAATATACGTGTCTCCACCCCTTCCTACTGCTGCTAAAAGGAGTATTATGGGGATAAAGGTGTTAATGATTTATTGTTACGTTATAGTGATATTTTAAGTGATAAAATCATAAAATGACATGATTAAAATATATTATTGCAACTTACCCATCCTTTCCTAATAACCGACGAAGTTGAGGAATCTTGCTCCGTGCTATCAACAACTATGAGCAAGCGATCCTCTCGAATATTTAAGGGTTACGAGTAGATTGTTTTTATACATTATCACTAAAACGACTTAGTTTTGAAAAATAAATCTACAGATTATATTATTTTCATATTTTAAAAGCGTGGTTAAATCACTTTTATTTAAAAGTGTGGTAACTCCCATCCTGATCGATGCGGGAGGATCCGACACTTATTCTCGATTTATGGCGCTTTTTAATTTTCAGTAGAAAAATCAAGGAATGTTGAAATTTGCTTTTAGCACATGTCATAATAATGTGGCTTGATTTCACGCTAATTTATTGCGGGAATAAATGGTGATTTATTTTATTTTAGGTAACTTTTTATTTTATACAGCTTAAATAAGTCCGCTTGTGGACTTAGTTTTGAGAAGTTGAATTTTGATAATAAAAATATATATTTCGTAGATTTTTCTATTTCTATGGCTATGTGCGAGATGGAATCTCGAGGAGATGTGTTGATGACAAGTGAGATAGTGAGTATTCTCTCGCTTTGCCATGATAAAGAGGTCGTGGCCACTTCTGCGCGAGAAACGGCATTGAAGGTGTTACAAAGTGGGTTCTACTTGGCACTATTTTCAAGGATGCACATTCGTATGTTAAGACATGTGATGCCCATCAACGCTCGGGGAGGATTTCCAGGGAAATGAGATGCCCCATAAACCGATAATAGTGTGTGAAGTGTTTGATATATGGGGATTAGACTTCATGGGACCATATCCGCTTTCTTTCGGGAATCGAGTACATTCTTGGCGCTGTGTGATTACGTTTCAAAGTGGGTTGAGGCAATTGCTTCGCTTACTAACGATAAACATGTAGTCATACGGTTTCTTAAGAAACATATTCTATCTCGGTTTGGAATACCTCGAGCGATAATCGGTGACAATGGAAGTCACTTTGCAAATAGAGATTTCAATAAGCTTTTAATGAAGTATGGGGTCACTCATAAGTTAGGCACCGCCACCACCCTCGCAGACTAGTGGCCAAGTAGAAGTTTCCAATCGGGAATTAAAAGAATCTTGGAGAAGACAAATCAATTCTAATCTTAAAGATTGGTCAAAGAAGTTAGATGATGCGCTTTGGGCACACCGAACGGCGTTCAAGACACCAATAGGTATGTCACCCTACATGCTTGTTTTTGGCAAGGCTTGCCATCTCCCCGTAGAGGTAGAGCATAAGGTCTATTGGGCAATTAAGAATCTAAATATGGATGACGTATTAATCGGTGAAAGAAGGATGGCCCAATTGAACGAGTTAGATGAGTTTCGCCTTCAAGCTTACGATTGTTCGGCGAAATATAAGGAAAAGACCAAAACGCTTCATGATAAGTTGATCAAACCGCGTATTTTCAACGTAGGTGATGAGGTCCTTTTCTATAACACTCGCCTCCATTTGTTTCAAGGCAAACTTAAGTCAAGGTGGTCGGGACCATATACGGTATTGCGAAGTTTTCGACTCGTGAGACATCGAGGTAACACATCCGAAGCACGGAACGCTTCATCACGAACGGTCTTCGCCTAAAAAAGTATAGAAGTTACCATTTGATGAGGCTCTCAAATTGTGCATTTGATGATCCCGAGCCTTGATTAAATTGTTTCGAGTCTCTATCGAGCGAACGACGTTAAACAAAAGCGCTACCGGGAGGCAGCCCGTTATTAATAATAATAATAATTTGGATAAGACTAGTCTTAATGAAATGTAGAATTTGTGGAAAGTATGATCATAATGGAAGTTGAACACAAAGCACAACCAAGTCTCTGGATGAGTGTTTGAATGTCATTAAAAGAGAACGAGTAGTGGTTATCCGAAAATCTCTGGTAGAATACGTAAAAAAATTCAAATGCACCATTTCTTGACTTAGGTTGTTGGACTGCTTTTGATGTAACCCTTGAGAATCTGGGTATAAAAGACTCACTACATTTTATGATTTAGTCTGTTTCCAATTTGAATTGATGCCTTGACTATGATATGTATATGCTCTATATGATATGTATGCACATATTGCCTATCGAATTTTCTGACGTGACAGGGCCATTTCCTTATTATTCCCATATCCCTATTCGATGTCTTGGCACGAGGACCATGTCCCGTGTTTTCTTTGTTTTAGTTTTGTATAGGGATTCGGTCGTGCTTTCATGGTCATTCTTACGGGATTCGTAGCACCTTTCTCTACGCCAGGTTTATAAGCTAAGTCTTCCTCTCTATCTCATTCACACGCTTGGGACATTGCAAGTTCGTAAGTGGGGGTAGAGTCGAGGTTGGTCTAGTAATGGCATTAAGTATTTATTTTGTATCAGAAAATCCCTTAGTTTTTTATTTTTTTCGAGCATTATTTAGTTGATTAAAATAAATTGAATAATGTATATATTTCATGGATTTGATGATGTAATGATCGATTTGGATGTATATAATCAAAGTGAACCGTAAGTGCATTTTAACCCCAAATTTATTTGTGTAACATGAATTCATTGTTCACGTAAGCCTTTGATATTGAAGCGAAAATTTTAACTGTATCCATTCAGTATCCTAAGTGGTTATTCTAGAGATAATTGCAGTAACTTAGTACCTTTTTTTTTTGTACTGTGAATATCCAAGGTTTGAATATGATAGAAAGGATATAAGTTAAGTGGAATAAAAGAAAAATACCAAATTAAGATGAACTACATATATGTCGGTTGTAGCTACCAATGATTTGAGTGCGATGAGGGCGTTATCACGAAACGTCCTATATCACTATGAGGTTTAAAAGCTCCCCGATCGCTCGATGATAGTAGTCCAAATAGGGTGTTATCACGAAACATCCTATTGCCTTTTGGAATGAAGGCATATGCTACACATGTGAAATTAAGTCCAAATAGGGTGTTATCACGAAACATCCTATTCTTTGGGAATGAATTAAGCATGGTTGAAAACTTAGTTATCTTCGACTATCCTCAAAGATAAAGCATCGCAATTAAGCAATCGCTCATTCTCGATCTTGAGCTTACGCTAAGTTGTGGAAGTATTAGGGATATTTGGGATTGAGTGGACCTAGTAATGTGAAGTCATTGGATTTTTAGTATCAATTACGATTCAAATCTGCATCCCAAATTTCTAAATAAGATAAAAATTCCACTTTTAACTGATAATTCATCCTTTATATATATATATATATATATATATATATATATATATATATATATATATATATATATATATATATATATATATATTAAAGTATCTTATCCACACGTTAATTTGCGTCCAAGTGCTAATTTGCTTTTACAGTTACATTAGTGTCTTGTGTCTTCACTGTCTTTATTAAAGTATCTTATCCACACGTTAATTTGCGTCCAAGTGCTAATTTGCTTTTTACAGTTACATTAGTGTCTTGTGTCTTCACTGTCTTGTTTTAATTAAAATGGTATATATATATATATATATATATATATATATTAAAGTATCTTATCCACACGTTAATTTACGTCCAAGTGCTAATTTGCTTTTACAGTTATAATTGTGTTAGTTATATTGTTTTTATGAACATATTTATAGTGTTATTTATGTTGTTTTAAGAAAAATAAAAAAATTAAAAGATACAGGATTTAATATATATATATATATATATATATATATATATATATATATATAAAGGAAAAAAGAGTGGAAAATTAGGGATAAGACACAATCAAATATTTTTAAGAATATGACAAATTACACATATTTTTAAGGAAAATTAGGGATAAGACACAATCTGGAATATTTTTAAGTAATAGGACATCTACATATTTTTATAGGGAGAAGGACAACCTGCATAATTTTATAAATGGAGAAAGACAAACAGTGAATCCCTAAAATCAAATGAATCTCCCAGGTGAATCCCGAATAAGTGAATTTTGACGATTGAATTTAAACGGTGAAATCCCTAAAATTAGTGAATTTTCGATAATGAATTTTGAAAATTAGTGAATTTCGATAATGAATTTCAAAGAAATGAATTTAAACAAATAATTTCAAACACAAGTGAATTTCGACGATGAATAAATAGTTTTGTCTTTATGCAAAAGTTTCAAAAGATCGTCCTTCTACTCAATTGATGAAATATTTTGTCCTTCTCCTCATTGCTTTTATTTTTTATAGGGAGAAGGACAACCGCATAATATTTATAAGCGAGAAGAACAAACAAATGAATCCCGAAATCGGTGAATCTCCTCAGGTGAATCCCGAAATCGGTGAATTTCGACAGTGAATCCCGAAAATTAGTGAATTTCGACGATGAATTTTGAAAATTAGTGAATTTAAATCGGTGAATTTAAACAGTGAATTTCAAGACAAGTGAATTTCGACAGATGAATAAATAGTTTTGTCCTTTATGCAAAAGTT
This sequence comes from Gentiana macrophylla, assembly GCA_026214975.1. Classification (NCBI taxonomy): domain Eukaryota; kingdom Viridiplantae; phylum Streptophyta; class Magnoliopsida; order Gentianales; family Gentianaceae; genus Gentiana; species Gentiana macrophylla. The sequence continues at coordinate 40,080 of JAOBSW010000430.1, read as the reverse complement.
TCAAAAACTGTCCTTCTACTCAATTGATGAAATATTTCATTATTCTCCTCATTCCCCAAAAAGAGGGGTACAAGTTGGACAGCCGGAAAGAGAGAGTACTGTGTTAAAAAAGAAAAAGAAAGAGAGATTACTAGGGGTGAACAAAAATTCTAAAACCAAACCAACCTATTTGAATCAAATTGAACCAAACCGGAAATGTATAAACCGTGGTTATTTGGTCGGTTTATATAACTTAAAACCAAACCGTTGAATACAATTTGGTTCCAATTTAAGAAAATAAAACCGCTTTAAACCGGACCAAACCGGATGATATATATATATACACACACACTTGCACACACACACACACACACACCTATATCTAATAATTTAAAACATCTATACACTTTTTACTATCTATCTCAATCTATTTGAATTTTTTACGTGTAATATAGTGCTGCTACATAGTTAATTTCATATCCTACATATTCAAATTTTGTTGATCATTTCACAAAATTGTCTTCAATCCTTTGAAAGAATCTTGAGTACATTTCGGTTCACAACTCACCACTGCTAACTCGTTCTTCTCTTTATACTTGCTCAACACCAATATTTGAAATATGTGGATGCTCATTTGAATGACTTACTTCTCTCAATGATATTGATGAACTTCATTATGGATATTTGTCAGTGCTGATTTGTATGACTTACTTCTCTTAATGATATTGATGAACTGCATAATGTATATTTTTTTTATTATCTGGATAAATGTATTTATAAACCTTAGTTTTATATACGATTGTCTTTGATTTGCTTATAATTAGGTTATGTTGAACAATAACATTGTACAAATAATCAATATCGATGTTTTGGAGATCATAAAATCATGAATATTTTCTTACTAAATAAAGCTCAAACTCAGATCAAATGTTTATTCATTTGATATATATATCTATGTGTGTGTGTGTGTGTGTATCTATCTTCCATTTGTCTATCCTTACTTATAAAACAAATCTATTCCTCTTTCTTCCTAATCTTACTCAAAATACTATTTTGTGTTATGCATTTTGAGATTTATGTATGTCATTTAATAATATAGTTGGTTGTTCATTAATAGTAGTTTTTAAGTTGATGATTCATTGATGATCGAATTGAAACGAGTAAGATAAGAACCATGTGAAACCGTAATAAACCGGAACCAAGCCGAACCAAACCGACCGAATAACATGGTTTACGCCTTCAAACCGTTCTAGTTTGGTTTCAAAATTTGAAACCGTATAAATTGGTTCGGTTTTAAAATGATAAAACCGCCAAACCGGACCATGTTCACCCCCTGTTTTACCTTTCCCAAAAATCATACGACGTCGTTTTACCTTTAAAAAAGGAATGGCGTAAGACAAAAATTTGATAAATGGAGTGCAGGAACAAAAGTAACATTTTCATGATTATAAAGGACAAAAATCACAAATGTTACTTTAAAAATGTTATTTCACGTGTGTTAATGTTCTTTATATTTCACAATTGTTACTTCATATTACTTTATCTCACATATGTTACTTCATATATATTCTTTCATAAATATTCTTTTGTCGCTTATTAAATTACAATGTCCTTCTATCCCCTTTTTATGATAATTTTGTCCTTCTGGACAAAAAACTAAAAAAAAAAATGTACGCGCTCACTTTTTTTATACATTGGTTATAGCTTTTTTATACATCGGCTATAGTTTTTATATCTGCAATAAATTAACTTTAGTAAAAATAAAAATAAAAATATGAACCAATTTCAATGCTTAGAAAAGTATTTAAACCCTAGTGAAGATCGAAATGCACCCTAGTGATAAACACGTTATTGTGATAACACCGTACCAAACCATACGACGTCATTTTGCCTAACCCAAAAATGTTACCGTACAAAATCATACGACGTCGTTTTACCTTTCCCAAAAATCATACGACATCGTTTTACCTAAAAAAAAAAAAATGTACGCGCTCACTTTTTTTATACATTGGTTATAGCCCTCACTTTTTTATACATCGGCTATAGTTTTTATATCTGCAATAAATTAACTTTAGTAAAAATAAAAAAAAATATGAACCAATTTCAATGCTTAGAAAAGCATTTAAACCCTAGTGAAGATCGAAATGCACCATAGTGATAAACACGTTATTGTGATAACACCGTACCAAATCATACGACGTCATTTTGCCTAACCCAAAAATGTTACCGTACAAAATTATACGACATCGTTTTACCTTTCCCAAAAAAAGAAATTAACAAAAAAGATGAAGGATTGATACGACGTCGTTTTGTCTAAGCCCGAAGAAAAAAAAAAAAAAAAAAAAAAGACAAAACGACAAAATGGTCGTCCATATGCACAATTAATAAGTACTATACTACTACTACTATTATATACCATAGTATGAAAAAAAAGGGTAAACAGTTGATTGTTGATTATTATCTTCTTCTTCTTTTTTACCGGAGAGACAGTCGATTGTTATCTACAGTATCATTTAATAATAGTATAAACATCAAGTAGTACATCATAGTTCAAAGGGAGTTTTATTCTTCTATTATAGTGATATTTTAAGTGATATAAACATATAAAAACATGATTAAAATATACTATAGTGTTATAATATTATACTAGTAGTACATACTATGAATGAACATCATGTACCTTGTAAACATGGTTAAGCGGCTAAATCAGTATATTGTATAGGGGTTTCAGGGTCTAGTATTTAAGTGATGTAAACATCAAACATACTACAAGTTAAGCATTATAATGATAACAATAATAAGGTATCATTTAATAGTGAAACACTTTATGGTATAACTTGAAAAGTAATAAGGGTTTGATTCTTGTTAGATGTAAAAAAAATATATATATATTATAATGATACGCTAATATACAAGTCAACTAAACATTAAAATTAAATCAAGCGAATGTAAACAAGGATAAAAAAAAGCAAATATGGCAATGTGTGAATGATTTATTGCTATGTTATACTTGTATATCAATGATATAAACAACAAATATACGATAATTTATGTGCATCTAAGTTTGTTAATGTCATATGCAATGTTCTAAAAGTCGGCCCTCCACCGACCCGAGTACACACCAGTCCGACTTGTCTGTGCGGGCTGGTCTCTAGTCGGTCACTAGTCGGCCTCTAGGCAGGAGAGTCGGGTTCAAGGTGGGATAGTCAGGCTCAACTCGGGCAACTCGGCCTAGGCACTACGTATTATATATTTTTTTTGTGAAACTTGACTTTAAATGTGTTTATTTTGGACGTATCACGTATGTTTGTATGTGCTTATTTTCTGACTTGAATTTTGAGACTTATGTTATGTTAGTACTTATTATTACTAAAGTAGTAGTATCATTTTTGGGGGGTTTGTAGTGGTATTTATTTTGTCAAATCCATTATTATTTTAATAATTAAAAAAAATCCAAAACCGTCTAGTCCCCGCCTAGCCGACTAGTCCCAACTCCCCACCCGGCCGCTCGACTAGCGCTTACCGACTTTTAGAACATTGGTCATATGTGTATATAAGTGATTTATACATAATTATGTACACAGTAAAGAAGGGTTAGAGGTTTAAGGTGGTAGATCGGAGCTAAATGGTTTATTGTTATGTCATATTACTGTTTAAATGAAATAAATATGAAATATAGTATAACCTTTTTTGAAAGCGATTACTTTATTTATAATGCCACAAAAGGAAAACCAAAAAGCTGTACACTGTTGCAAGCAAGAATAAAAGCGAAAAATGGGAATAACATAAACTACACACTATCTTGCCGAGCTACTCTACGGTTCTTGGCTCGTTCAAATTGCATCAAGCAGAAAAAAAGAAACTCCGGGGATGTTCCTTACCAGGTCATGAGCAAGCTTGTTCCTCCCAAAAACACTAAATTCCACCTAAAAACCTTTACCTTCGACAAAGAGAGCGCTACAGAATATAGAATTTTGCACAATTCTCCAAGCTTTTTGACTTCCAGTCGTGTTTCCAATAGGCATAAAATATCCGGTTTATGATATAGTACCAATTCTCTAACATTATGGAAAAATTCAAGGGACCCTGTTCCCCGATAATTCCACATATTTATCTGCATCAAAGTAAAAATTAAGAGGATGGTGAGAGTAAATTTAAGTATGGTGGTGTACAAGTGGTTAATACATCAAATTAAGAGCAAACAAAGGTTATGGGAGTCAAGAGCGTAAATGATTTATTCTTGCGTTATGTGACATAAACATCACATTACAATGTTAAAATGTCATATGAGTACATATGTGATATAAGAATCTTTCGCATTAGATACTCTTAACGAATTCTCAATTTTACAGGTTTAAAAACACATTTTTCTAGTTTACAGAATCTATATCCAAGATTAAATTCATCAGATACTCTATTTTACATAATGGATTTGTCATAAAGTAAAAATTACAGAATCTGTAAGAATACGGTAGATGTAAAGGAAATTTTAGAGAATTTGTAGTTTATAGAGAAAAATAGAATATCTACTGCAGTGTTATTTTTTCTGTTGATATCACTAAAATACAGTTTGTAAATGATTTACAGTATCTACTGCAAGTGCTCTAAGCGTAATATATACACTTCTAGTAAACAAGGGTTAATAAAGGTTTATAAGTCAAAAGGGGTAAATGAGTTAATGTTTCGATATAGTGTTTTTAAGTGACATGATATCCACCATTGACTTTCCGAAGATGTTGAGGATAGATCCACTCTCGAGAATATCATAGCTGATTGTCTTCACCTTGTACCTCGTTTTTCTCGCGTTTCATTACCTTGGACTAAGAGGGAGGGGAATGCCCATGCCCACTTGTTAGCGAAAGAATGATTGTCTATTGTTGGTTGCAAGTGCTTGGGATCTTCTCCACCCGCACGTGTTTGCTTTAAATTGCTTTAATGATTTCCTATTTTAATTATAATTCTTTTCCCTTCAAAAAAAAGTGATATGATATCGAATATAGTGTAATGTAATTTATGTGATATCAATTAATCTATATTAAAGAGAGGTTAACGAGGTAAATAGTAGTGTGTGTCTATATATATACATCATATATATTACTTAATTAGCAATTAAATGATATAAACATCAAATATACCATAATTTTGGTAACTATGTCTTTATTGGCAAAAGATACACGTGGCTCTTATTAGTAAATTGTAGTGGTTACTACAAGGTAAAAAGAAACTAGTAGTCCAAACTATCTCTCACTATCTCACTTTATTTATTTTATAGATATTTATCTAGAAGGAGAAAATTATTAAAAAAATCGGGATAGAAGGAAACTATAATTTAATAAGGACAAAAGTAACAATTATGAAGTAACAAATATGAAGTAAGCAATGTGGAATAGAGTAAATATGAAGTAATGATTGTAAAACACAAAGTAACATTAACACGTCAAGTATAATTTTAAAGTAACAATTATGATTTTTGTCCTTTATAATCATGAAAATATTCTTTTGTCCTTCCGCACTCATTTATTAATTTTTTTCGTCTGTGGCATCTTCTCCTTTATTTTATTATATTTTAACTATAATTTTATTCATTATACTATTTTATTTAAATTTCTCTCACCAATTATTTCTTTATCTACACAAATTTCAAATAAAAAACATTTTAACTTTCGAATCGTTTTTCTATCATTTTTATCATATTTTATTATCCACTACTAAATAAAACCAATCCAAAACTAAACCAAAACCCAAAAGAAATGGAGCCTTTGTGTTTTGTCGTCTAGTCTCCAGCTGACTCTTCCAATAATGGAAAATTCCTACCAGAAGAGTCTATGTGTGCATTCAACGGAGCGGTGCGCACGAAAAAAGTACGGGTAAGAATTTCCCTCTAATCATTGATGTTTAGACTACTCATTATGCTCCAAAAAGATAAAGTATATAAAGCAGAACTAAAAAAACGGTTAAACCTTAATCGAAAGGGTCTCACTCCCCCTGTCCCACGGGATGAGTGGAGCTTGGAATCAGAATACCAGTAGCTTGGAATCAGAATACCAGAATAACAGTATCTTGGAAAATATTCTGATTAAACGAGCTGGAATCAAAATACCAGTAGCTTGGAATCGTCTGGCTTGCCTTTATAACACCAAATATGGGACAGTTCGTCCCTTACGGGATTCGAACCTCCGACCTTTTAGTAGGCTGCATCACGCACCTAAGCAGGTTCTAAATATTGTATCACGAAGGGAATATAAGTAAAAAAGAATGAGGCTCTCTTATTGCACCCTTCGTTAAAAATGACGGGTGCATCACGCTTGAAAATGCCGAAAGACAGATTCTATTTTCTTCTTAAAATTTCATACAACTAAATACGTAGTAGATAAATATATAGTACTATTTCCTAATAGTGCACACGAGATAAAGACGATATTCAAACGAGTGATAGAGCTCTTAAGAGATAAATATGACATTTATACAAGAGATATGATAAAGTACTAAACATGTAGAGTAGATCCGCTCTTGTATGTTACCCTACCTCTTTATATTTGTCCGAGAATATAAATCATTCTACATTACCAACGACACATTTATTATTATTTTTATTTCTCTTACCTACCCCTAATTTATTATTAATCCAACTATTTTTCAATATTCTATAATCATTTTAATTAACAATAGTCAAGAAATATTTTATACCCCTTCGAAAAAGGAATATTTTCCCTCAAATTTTTTTTTTGACATTTTCCTCTTAATATTTATGACATTCAACTACTTTTTTAATCATACAAAACATCTAAATTACTTATATTTTGAAATAGATGTAATTATAGGATTCAGGATTATTTGATTTTTAGTCCTCTAACTTTACCTGCTTTTGTAAATAAATTCTTTTTTGCTCATTGTAAGATTTTTAGTCTCTATATTTTTTTTTTTGGATTTTTAGTCCTTTTGCCAATTCATCACCGGAGCTCCGCGAAGTGTATAAAAAGGACTAAAAATCCAGAAAAATAAAAAGTTATAGACTAAAAATCCGTAAAAATAAAGTTATAGGGATGAAAATTAAAGACTTCGCTTGAGCCTCGGTGATGAATTGGCAAAAGGACTAAAAATCCAGGAAAAAAAAAGTTATATGACTAAAAATACTAAGACGAAAAAAAAATTTATTTACAAAAACATGTAAAGTTAGAGACTAAAAATCAAATAATCCTAGGATTCACAGTGCATGTTAACTGGGTTGCTAATAAATAGCACAGTTAATTGGGTTGCTAATAAATATCATGGCATCAACTTTTTTCCTTACGTGTGTCAACACGATAACTCCAACTTGAAGTACACAAAAGTACTTCAAACACAATACTCCTCCGCTTCAAGAATTATCTCGGCGATTCTTCTACACATATTAAGAAAGTGGAGTTAATGATTGACTTTAAAAATGAAATACTAAAAAGTCCTTGGATATAATTAATATGACATTGTTTTTATCTATCCCTATTGTAAAAATAAGGGTAAAACAAGGAAAAGTATCATTAATGTTGCATTGAAAATGTAACTGTCTCACATAATACGGAACAAATTATTTTGGCAACTGCCTCAGATAAATTGTAACGGAGGGAGTAAGTTTTTCGTGAAAATAATATCAGAGGTACTCAGGGACGGTTCTACATAGGCTGAAGGAGGCTCTGGCCCCCTCAAATTTTCGGAAAATACTATAATGCCCTTTACGATCACTAATATTCACAAGTATTTAGTATCTATGCATTACTTGTGTGTAGTATAATGACAATTCTAACCGGTGTGTTGGTATCGATACTCAACTTAAAAGCTTAGGTTCATATCCCTATTTTTTTTTTTTCTTTTTTCAAATAAAATAAAATAAACAATTTTTTAAAGAGACTAACGACATAAATCTGTCTCGGGTAAAAGTAATATAGAAATAAAAACGGAATACTGAACTCCAAATGATAGGAATAAGATGACAATATTCATTTTTTTCTTCCCAATTTCAAATAAAATAAATTAAACAAATTTCATAGAGGCTCTAACAACATAAATCTGTCATCGATAGGAACAATGTAACAAGATATTGTCAGAAGTAGAGTCGTCCTCAGTGAAGCAGACCAACAAGCGCCGCGCTGAAACTTCTGCAAAACATGCAATTCTAAGGCTCACATTTTCATGTAATAGAAGTGTATTTTAGGTTAATTTTTATTTTTACTTAAGTTAAAACATCGATACGACTTTAATTTATAATTAATTCAATGAAATAAAGTCTTATTAAATTCCATTACTTTTTTTTATAAAGTTCATCAACATAAGATATCTCAAAAATAATGTGATATATTATTTTTTCACAGAAATGGCGCCTTAAATTTTCTAAAGCGCTGGCCGCTGATTCATAAGTGAGACGACGTGTAGTCAAATAAGCTGTAGGTGTTAGCAATTTTATTTTTAAAAATGTTAATAGTTAATGCTAACACATAAACAACTTTTGACTGTAGTAAATTTGCCTGCTAAAACTTTCCACGGTTTATTCATTTTGCCCTTTTGCATCCACCACAATCTCTAGTCAAAGATGTTGATAGTAACGTGATAAAGATCATTGCATACTTATCAGGTCAGCTACCTTTGTTAATTCATAATTTCTGCATGTAATATAAACTTATCAATCCCCCTTATGTACTCTACCTGCTGATTTCAACTTACAGCTACGTGCTATTTATGTTCTCTTATGCCTTTGTATATAATGCTTCGTTCTCTTTCTTAACTCTTGATGTTCATGTTGTCTTCCAAAAATGAGTATATGTAAACGCAATACCAAAGTTAGCATATCCAGGCTATTTAAAACAAAGTTTTGCAATTCGAACTGTTGTTTCGACTTATTGTCAGTCATGTGTTCTAAAACAAAATGCAACACAGCTATACAAAAATTAGAGCCACTGATCATATTCCATAAAAAAAATTAGAGCCATTGGAGGGGGCCTTGCGGTGCAAGGCCTAAGCACTTTAGTATAGCACCAGACTTCAGTACTTATATCATGAAAATTGTATTTAATGCAACTACAACACTGAAGTGGAAATTAGAAAGCGACTTTAGAGTGTCCGGTCTCAATTTCCTTAAAATACCGCACGATGCTTTCATTATACCTTCGGATATATCTTGGAGTACTAACAAGGTTGTCAGAGAGGCCGTCACAAAAGATGAGGAGCTGGTTGCTATTCAAGCACTTGAAGTTTGGAGTTCGATGTGTAGAGGAATATTTAATGGCGCTGCAAAATCAGATGATCCATGTTATTCATTCATTAAAACACATCTTTCTGAATTTGTCCATATGCTTTTTGAAAGTCTTCTTACACAGAAAGAAGATGAGGAGAGGCATAAGTCTTCTTTCAAAAAGTATATGGACAAGTTCAGAAAGATGTGTTTTAATGAATGAAAAACATGAATCCTCTGATTTTGCACCGCCATTAACTATTCCTTTACACATCGAACTCCAAAATTCAAGTGCTTGAATAGCAACCGGCTCCTCATCTTTTGTGACAGCCTTGTTAGTACTCCAAGATATATCCAGAAGGTACGGTGAAAACATCGTGCGGTATTTTAAAGAAATTGAGACCAGACACTCGAAAGCTGCCTTTCTAATTTCCACTTCTGGTGCTATAGTTGCCTGAATTACAATTCTCATGATATAAGTACGAGCCTTGTCATCCGAAAAAATTGCTCGAGTAAATCCATGAGCATTATGCAATTCTTGGTTAGCAGCCAACTTAACATCATTATCTGTATGATTTGGAAACATATGCCTCGCTAGGACAGTCAGAATAACAACTTTATCTTGCTCTACAACAACCGGAGGGACTTCTTTGCACAAGTACCCCAAAAGTTTCCAGATACGCTTGCTTACAAGTGAAGGAAGAGCACAAGCAAAGTCAAGAACTCCAAAAGCTACAAACGTTAGCGAGATATTTAGTGAAGAGCGACGCTAGCGAGATTTAGTGAAAACGGTTGATTCAAAATAAAAGCTCAAACATTGAGGTCGAGGAACCTGGATTTTGGATGAAAATACACGAAACTTTCTCAAAAATTAAAAAAAACACATAAACGCAGAGAAAAAGCAGGGCTTAAAGTTACCGCTAAAAACTCAATGCTTGAGGTGGACGGCCGGGAATTAGATGAAAAAGCGCACAAGCAAAGTCAACAACTCCAAAAGCAGAATGTGATAGGAAGAACAACTGCAGAAACCGAGTTTAGAGCAATGGTACATGGTTAGTATTTGTGAACTATTATGGGTCAAGATTAACATAAACGACATTACACTTCAGTGGAAACACCTTATGCAACTATGCTTTGATCACCAATCAGTATTCCTACCCAACACGATAGGACAAAGCATATTGAGGTGGACCGACATTTCATAAAATAAAATAAAAAGAGGTAAGTGTGGACTCGTATGTACACCTTATATTTCATCTCAGAATCAGCATGCTGAAATTCTTATTCTTAACAAAGGTCATCAAAGAAAGGCCTTTCATGGCATTCGAGGCTAGCTGGGAATGACTTAATTAAGTCTTTTAATTAATTGTTTTAAGTCTTCTACAACTTTTCAATTATTGTCGCTCGGGTTCTAGCCGATAGACATTAATGGGCTTGTCTCCAGCCAACTTGTAGCTTTTCTCTCTATTTAAATACTTTGTGCAACTGTAATCCCTCCATTGATTTAATAAGAAATTTATTCTTCCATCTTATACTATCTTTACAATTACCTCCACATTCCAAAACTTAATGCATATGTCCAAATACACACGCTGTCTAATATTAGTGTATGGTCTAGATGTATACATGATAAACATAAAGATAGTCACACTCACCCAAATATCTTCAGCTGTCAACTCCTTGAGGCACATATGCCGAAAAGCACTTATTGCTGTCTGCCCATATAAATAAATAAATATAATCATGACACTAAAACCAACATCAAAAATTGTTTATAAGGAAAATTGAATAATAAAGCTCAGAGTTCTAAGTTAAGTGTGTTGAACAAGCTCACAACATACTTAACTTCCCAAGCTCATTTGATTTCTTTTAACTACATGGTTTCATCGAAAGTAAACGCACAACATACTTAACTTCCCGAGCTAATTTGATTCCTTTTACCTGTATCGTTTCATCGATAGTAAACACCAATCCGCTGTTCATTTTCGCCGCCAAAAACATGGTGGTTGTGCTTACAGCATACCCATAAACTGAGGTCTGTTGAGAATGCACACATTACGAAATGAGCTCAAAGCTGCATCATGTCCACCCCTCCACACACCCCACCAAACAAAAATAATAAATATTACAGTAAAACTATACTCTATCAGGAGGCATTCAACTTCTTACCTTGAATTCTAAAAACAAATGGCAGAGTACAATTCTATTCAAACTCTTCTCATATGTAGTACGTACACCACGATAGCAGCAAATAAAAAAAATTAAAAAAACTTGTATTAATCAGAAGCAGAGAAAATATGTCACAATTAATTCTGACAGATCTCAGATTTAATGTTGAAATCCACATATCTTCTCAAGCTTTGACACTAGCTCGAAATCAAATAGAACTTAACCCACGAACATGAGAAAGAACATTGAATCTAAATTTTAATTTCATAATTTTAGAAAAGAAAAATCCTTTCCACTCCTCCTCGTCACTTCGATTGGCATGATGTAGGGTTTTGCAATTGAAAAAGAGTAAAATTTTGTTTAACATATGTTAATGCACATTGAAAACATAAGGTCATGAGCCACTAAAGCAACCCGAATAATTTCCAGAATTATTCAACTCAAAAAGATGTAAAATAAAACAAAACAATAACATAATGCCATAACCACAAACATACTCATGTTTTCATTTTGCTGCTTACCAAGGTTTGGCTTTTCAGTGTCATCCACCACCCAGTAACTTTCACCGCTGTAACTGTAATGCATATCCCTTTGCTCCAAGACTTGTCGTCGCCTGTAAGAGCCGGCTCGTGCCACAGCAATATGAATATTACCTCCGATCCTCCAGTTTCTCAAGCATGCATGGTGAATGCTTTTTTTCTGCATCCATATTCATGTCTGGATGAAATGAATCAATATTATCTTGGTGGTAACGTTCTAAACTTGGGGTCCCCAATACCAAATATGTCACTGGCTCATCAATCTCTTGAATCGAATGATTCCAGAAACAAGCAGAAGTAGGCTCTACATGTGGCAAGCAGCCGTGGAAATATAAAGGGAATATAAATGAGAAGATAGAGATTAATTTGTGGTGTGGTGTGGAGGGCAAAAAAAGTATTAGACGTTATATATAGGAAAATTGTATGGATGGAGAAGCAAATTGCAAGATTTTTTTGGTTTGAAGTTGGGTATTCGTTTTGAATTTTCTTACGAAATTAACTGGGGCTTGGTGAGGATTTTTGATAGACAAATGAAAGGGAAGAATCAGGATGATTCCAGAAACAAGCAGAAGTAGGCTCTACATGTGGCAAGCAGCCGTGGAAATATAAAGGGAATATAAATGAGAAGATAGAGATTAATTTGTGGTGTGGTGTGGAGGGCAAAAAGAGTATTAGACGTTATATATAGGAAAATTGTATGGATGGAGAAGCAAATTGCAAGATTTTTTTGGTTTGAAGTTGGGTATTCGTTTTGAATTTTCTTACGAAATTAACTGGGGCTTGGTGAGGATTTTTGATAGACAAATGAAAGGGAAGAATCAGGGCTATGTCTCAGCAGCAGAGAGGCTGGGGGAGCTGTGGTATGATAAAGACAAATACAAGGGCATTTTCGTCATTTTTCATGACTGTTTGAAAAGCAGCAACACCACACGTTTTTTTTTTTTTTTTTTTTAAAGCCCCCGGTGTCCGGAACCCACTGGTCCGACTAATCCGGAAATACTGTTGTTGTCTTCAGAGTCATTCTTTACTCGCAATGGTTGAGACTTGGCCAAAATTTCTTAAACATTGGCACCATTAAGGAGAATCGAACCTATGACTCCCTGAGAGGCGTTAAGCCCATCACCACTGGAAAAATGTTTACTTGGTTGTTTTATTGTTAAATAAAATGGACAATTTGAATATATAAATATACAAAGAAAGATGAGAGATTATAAGTTTTTCTTTATAAAAAATAACGCCATTATTTCACTTTGATTTAAATTCTTTCGTATTCAACTGTAAAATCGAATATATTTTTTGATCTGTTTGTCTAAAGATGATATTTCTTTCGTCATATTTTTTCTTTTTTCGTCCTTTTTATTTAAGCATTTCAATTAATATTTTTTTTCAACAATATTTTTAAAGTCATTTTGTAATTAAAAAAGCATAAATGATGTGAAATATGAAAACATTGAATTTAAAGTCGGTTTAATTATAACAAAGAGAGAATTTAGGATTATGGATAGTGAATTTAGCTAGACACGTGTTTTTTTTTTTGCTTTCTGCTCAAACATCTTTGGGCGCCTAACTCTTTGGTGACAATTTAACAGCTTGTTAACGAATATTAATTAATAAAATTTTTGATTCTCAATATATATGTCACTGATATGTATTACGTGTATAGACATGCATCATGTATTAATCTACTATGTCTTATTATATCCGAAAATATTTCCTTGAAAGCTAGCTTTGGTCTTGTTCAAAAAAAAAAAAAAAAAAAAAAAGGCTTTGGTCAATGTGATGTTAAAAGATGCTGTGTCACCCTGGTAAATAGTCTCTCTCTCCCATGTGAACTCTGTTTGGCTCTCGTGACATGGTAACTTCTACTTTACACAAGGGGAAATTCAAGATGTACTCTGTTTTGTTTTCTTCCGGAGAGTTATTATTTTTCTCTCTCATAAATTAATATACTAAAAAAAAAGGTGATTCTGATGCAGGTAGTCTTTATTGGACTCAGCTATCGGATCTATGTCATGTGTATATAAGACAAAAACTCTTTTTATTTTATATACACGTGGCATAAATCCGACGTCTGAGTCCAATGAGGACTCCCCACATCAGAATCACCCGCTCAAAAGAGCCGATGTAGGATGTACCTGATAGACTACAAAGCTCCATGGAAAGTTCTTATGCTGTGAGTCCATTTGAATGGGAAATTATTGTGTGGTGAGAAATTTTGGGGGTGAAGTGACGTGTGAAACGATCAGAACCACACAGTTTAAATATAGAGTGAAAGTATGTGGTTGTGGTGTCTCCACAAGGGTGTCTCCATTTAAAGAGTATAACATATGGATGAATCTGAACCACACAGTTTTAATTTAAATTCAAATTGTGTGGTTCATAATTAGAGAAAATATAATTTTAGGCCACTGTAACACCCCTTATTTCATTTTAGGCCGTGTCAGACATGACATTCTTTTTAAGTCCCCGTGCAATTGTGTAGAAAGAGTCCGTGCAATTTTACACGAGCCCGGGAAAAATCCAACAGGGTGTGTGATATTTCCACCAGGCTTTGAAGCAAAGTAAAAAATATATATATATAAGGGAAAGCGATTGCACGTGCACGTGAAATTTTTCACCGGGCCAATGCAAAATTGCACCGGCTCTTTCTACATAATCGCCGGGGGCGCAAAAAAATGTCGATCCGATACGGCGCCTAAAATGAAATAAGATGCATGTTCTGATGACTCTAAAATTATATTTTCTCTCAGAATTATCCACATATATCTACGGTATAATTGGAATGACTAGGTAAAAATTACCCAAGCTCAATAGCCGTTGGACTTCACAGCTGGATTGTAATAAGCCAAAAGCTGAAAAAATCTAACTTCATCCTAAAATATATTGACATCGTCTCAAAATATAAGTTATCCCAGAAATTTTATTCAGATTAAAGAAGTGGTCAACTGTCATTAATTTGAAGGTTAATTTTTAAAATACCCCTTGTCTATCATTAATGCAATACTACCTTCGTTCCAAAATATAAGTCATCCTACATTTTTTTATCATAATATAAGTCATTATATACTATCAATGCAACATTTATTGCTCTTTCCTTATTTTACTCCTAATTTATTATGAATCCAACAATTTTTCATTACTAGAATGTGTAGAAAAAGACAGATTGTTATGTTTGTTTATATATGTTACAGTAATATGACGATCTATTCAAATATAAGCTCCCTACATCATAATTACCACAACTATCTTTAGCTAGCTAGTGAACCAAGATTGTACCATTTCACGGGAAGTTATTGTGTGGTGTCTCCACACGGTGTAGAGAGACACCGGGTGGCACTTTCCAGAGCACAAAGTTTTATTTTGTATTTAAACTATGTGGTTCTGATCGTTTCACCCGTCACTTCACCTCAAATTCTCTTATCACACAATAACTTTCCTTGTTGGTGGTGATATAATTTCTTTTTTCGTACGATGTAGATGGAGGTAGTAATTCAATTCAATGGACTAGTTGAGGAAAGAAATTGAACGAGCTGAACCATTGAATCAAAAAGCAGATTTCTTGGTATGGTGTACATCTTAATATAGTTGTTGAGTGTTGTCATTCTTCTTCGTCCAGCTGTCTATCAAGTCAATTCAAATCCAGATCTACACTTATTACACATTTGTTAGGACGGAATGAAATAAAATGGAATGATTTTTCATTTCATTCCAATGTTTGTGTATGATTATGAGGGAATGGAATTAAATGAAATTTTATTCCAATGGAATGAAAAATATCCATTTTCATTCCTTCATAAATGGATGGAATGCGATGGAATAAAATAAAAAAAAACACGCGCAAATGATGGGGTAGAGTGAGTGGGTGATAGGGTAGGTTAGGGTAGGTGATGAAATAGGGTAGGTAGGGTAGGGTAGGGGTGTAGGGGGTAGGGTAGAGTACGTGGTGGGGTAAGGTAGGTAAGATGCGTAAGGTATGATAGGTGAAATAGGGTACGGTAGAATAGGATGGGGTGGTGGTAAGGTATATGGTAGGGTGGTAGAGATGGGTAAGGTAGGGTACGGGTGGGTAGGTGCAGGTGGGTGGGGTGGTGGGTAAGGTAGGGTAGGGTCGGTATGGTAATATAGGATAGGGTGGTAGGTAAGGTAGGGCGTTAGGCGGGGGTGGTAGGTAGGGTAGGAAGGGTGTGATGGGTAGGGTAGGTGTTGGTGGGTAGGAGTAACTAGTGTGGGTGGTAGGTAAGGTAGGATGGGTAGAGAGGTAGGGTGCGATGGGGGGTGCACCCCCCCATCACATCCAACATATCCTATCTTTTATTTCATTCTTTCACATCTCAACGCAGATAATGGAATAAATTTATTCCATTCTATTCTATTTTTTTATTTCATTCAATTATATTCCTTCAGAATAAAACGTGCCATTAGTTTTTTTTGACTTATTTAATTGCATCTTTTATTTCAAAAAGAAAACAAAATGGCTTGAGTAGTGTAGTTAAAAAGACGAGTCAAAACAAATATCAATTGTTGAAGTTTGTTACCGTTTAGATTTACCTTTTCAATATTTATTCGTTTTATAAAAGAACACAAAAATATGTTCGAATTTGGGCAGTGAAGATCATGAAATTGTTAATGAACAATTATTTAATAAACGATAAAAAGGTTATGTTCAAAATCACCATTTATAAAGATAATTTATTCATGTTCATGCTTGAGTTTTGCAAACTATATGTATTTTTGTCTTCCGGTTCAAGTTTGGATAATTAAGATATCATTAATTAAATCCAAATAAACAAATAACAAAATATGAATAAATATTCAAACATCATATTACCATCATCATCAAAGTATCTATTAGTATTGTACTTAATTATAGGAACATGTACTATTATATAATTCATCAAACGCTTATTGTACTTTTGGGAAACAATAATAATAATATTTGCTCAAAAAAAAACAAAAAATTATATGATACATTTGAGAAAAAAAGAACTATGGACAATGATTACGGGGTATAACAGTTGTTGATAGTATATTAAATTATTTACATAAAAAAGGACGTATTTACATTAAAGGTGTATTTACTGCTTCTTATGTGAGCATCGAAGAAGTAGGTGGTGTTAATGTTATGTCCTCATTTATTTTGGCTGATGTATTTTAAAAGTTTTTCTTACTTTAATTTATTTTTTATATAAATCAATTAGTTTGACTTAAGTGATAACTGATTTGAGAATGTTTAGGAGGTTCTCTGGGCTCGATTATCCTCCGAGGCAGATCTTGAAAGAAGCGGCTTGTCTCACCTCAATAAAAGTGTCGATTTCTGCAGGCGCAAGTTAGTCGGACCACAAGCAAAAAGTTTTATATAAGTATAACGTAGGCTCCGTTTGTTTTTTGGGTGACCTATAACATTGCATTGTTTAACGTGAAAGTGAAAACAATATATTTAATATTGAATTGGGATATGAAAATGTCTTATATTATGAGACAAAATTAAAAGGCTTTATATTACGGGACGGAGAGAGTACATCATACTAGTATTCAGCAGAAAGACGGATATTCCTTGCTCACTTATTCACAAATTTTATGTGTAATAATAGTTTCATTTTTCATCTAATGAAAAACCAATTTAAACTTCGTTAAGCTTTATCCTCCTCTACGGGTATTTTAGTGATTGTCAAATATCTAGCGGCAAACTCCTATTAAATATACGTGTCTCCACCCCTTCCTACTGCTGCTAAAAGGAGTATTATGGGGATAAAGGTGTTAATGATTTATTGTTACGTTATAGTGATATTTTAAGTGATAAAATCATAAAATGACATGATTAAAATATATTATTGCAACTTACCCATCCTTTCCCTAATAACCGACGAAGTTGAGGAATCTTGCTCCGTGCTATCAACAACTATGAGCAAGGATCCTCTCGAATATTTAAGGGTTACGAGTACTTGTTTTTATACATTATCACTAAAACGACTTAGTTTTGAAAAATAAATCTACAGTTATATTATTTTCATATTTTAAAAGCGTGGTTAAATCACTTTTATTTAAAAGTGTGGTAACTCCCATCCTGACTGATGCAGGAGGATCCGACACTTATTCTGATTTATGGCAGTTTTTTTAATTTTCAGTAGAAAAATCAAGGAATGTTGAAATTTGCTTTTTAGCACATGTCATAATAATGTGGCTTGATTTCACGCTAATTTATTGCGGGGAATAAATGGTGATTTATTTTATTTTAGGTAACTTTTTATTTTATACAGTTAAATAAGTCCGGCTTGTGGACTTAGTTTTGAGAAGTTGAATTTTGATAATAAAAAATATATATTTCAGAGATTTTTCTCTATTTCTATGGCTATGTGCAGATGGAATCCTGAGGAGATGTGTTGATGACAGTGAGATAGTGAGTATTCTCTCGTTTGCCATGATAAAGAGGTGGTGGCCACTTCTCGGCGAGAAGAAGCGGCATTGAAGGTGTTACAAAGTGGGTTCTCATCGCCCACTATTTTCAAGGATGCACATTCGTATGTTAAGACATGTGATGCCCGGCAACGCTCAGGAGGATTTCAAGGAAATGAGATGCCCCATAAACCGATAATAGTGTGTGAAGTGTTTGATATATGGGGATTAGACTTCATGGGACCATATCCGTCTTCTTTCGAATCGCACATTCTTGGCGCCTGTGATTACGTTTCAAAGTGGGTTGAGGCAATTGCTTCGCCTACTAACGATAAACATGTAGTCATACGGTTTCTTAAGAAACATATTCTATCCCGGTTTGGAATACCTCGAGCGATAATCAGTGACAATGGAAGTCACTTTGCAAATAGAGATTTCAATAAGCTTTTAATGAAGTATGGGGTCACTCATAAGTTAGGCAATCGCCACCACCCTCGTAGACTAGTGGCCAAGTAGAAGTTTCCAATCGGGAATTAAAAGAATCTTGAGAAGACAAATAATTCTAATCTTAAAGATTGGTCAAAGAAGTTAGATGATGCGCTTTTGGGCACACCGAACGGCGTTCAAGACACCAATAGGTATGTCACCCTACATGCTTGTTTTTGGCAAGGCTTGCCATCTCCCGTAGAGGTAGAGCATAAGGCCTATTGGGCAATTAAGAATCTAAATATGGATGACGTATTAATCGGTGAAAGAAGGATGGCCCAATTGAACGAGTTAGATGAGTTTCGCCTTTCAAACTTACGATTGTTCGCGAATATATAAAGAAAAGACCAAAACGCTTCATGATAAGTTGATCAAACCGCGTATTTTCAACGTAGGTGATGAGGTCCTTTTCTATAACACTCGCCTCCATTTGTTTCAAGGCAAACTTAAGTCAAGGTGGTCGGGACCATATACGGTATTGCGAGTTTTCGACTCAGGAGACATCGAGGTAACACATCCGAAGCACGGAACGTTCATCACGAACGGTCTTCGTCTAAAAAAGTATAGGAAGTTACCATTTGATGAGGCTCTCGAAATTGTGCATTTGACTGATCCCGAGCCTTGATTAAATTGTTTCTGAGTCTCTATCGAGCGAACGACGTTAAACAAAAGCGCTACCGGGAGGCAGCCCGTTATTAATAATAATAATAATTTGGATAAGACTAGTCTTAATCTGTGGAAAGTATGATCATAATGGAAGTTGAACACAAAGCACAACCAAGTCTCTGGATGAGTGTTTGAATGTCATTAAAAGAGAACGATTAGGTGGTTATCCGAAAATCTCTAGGTAGAATACAGAAAAAAATTCAAATGCTCCATTTCTTGGACTTAGGTTGTTGGACTGTTTTGACAGAACCCTTGAGAATCTGGGTATAAAAGACTCACTACATTTTATGATTTAGTCTGTTTCCAATTTGAATTGATGCCTTGACTATGATATGTATATGCTCTATATGATATGTATGCACATATTATCGAATTTTCTGACGTGACAGGGCCATTTCCTTATTATTCCCATATCCCTATTCGATGTCTTGGCACGAGGACCATGTCCCGTGTTTTCTTTGTTTTAGTTTTGTATAGGGATTCGGTCGTGCTTTCTCATGGTCATTCACGGGATTCGGTAGCACCTTTCGCGCAGGTTTATAAGCTAAGTCTTCCTCTCTATCTCATTCACACGCTTGGGACATTGCAAGTTCGTAAGTGGGGGGTAGAGTCGAGGTTGGTCTAGTAATGGCATTAAGTATTTATTTTGTATCAGAAAATCCCTTAGTTTTTGATTTTTTTCGAGCATTATTTAGTTGATTAAAATAAATTGAATAATGTATATATTTCATGGATTTGATGATGTAATGATCGATTTGGATGTATATAATCAAAGTGAACCGTAAGTGCATTTTAACCCCAAATTTATTTGTGTAACATGAATTCATTGTTCACGTAAGCCTTTGATATTGAAGCGAAAATTTTAACTGTATCCATTCAGTATCCTAAGTGGTTATTCTAGAGATAATTGCAGTAACTTAGTACCTATTTTTTTTTTCGTGTACTGTGAATATCTGAAGGTTTGAATATGATAGAAAGGATATAAGTTAAGTGGAATAAAAAGAAAAATACCAAATTAAGATGAACTACATATATGTCGGTTGTAGCTACCAATGATTTGAGTGCAGTAGGGCGTTATCACGAAACGTCCTATATCACTACGAGGTTTAAAAGCTCCCCGATTGCTCGATGATAGTAGTCCAAATAGGGTGTTATCACGAAACATCCTATTGCTTTGGGAATGAAGGCATATGCTACACATGTGAAATTAAGTCCAACTAGGGTGTTATCACTAAACATCCTATTGGCTTTGGGAATGAATTAAGCATGGTTGAAAACTTAGTTATCTTCTGACTATCCCCAGTATAAACTGAATGATATGCTTTAGGGATTATCCTAATAAGTACATGGGAGGACTTTGTGTGGAACTGTTACTGCCTATACCTAGGAAAGTCATTAGGACTGTCTGAATAGATACTTGTGCGAGGATAGTGAAAATTGAAAAGGCTTGTCACACACGCACTCTGTTATACATTTATATTGAGGTTAACGTGTGGTTATGACTCGAATGGTTTCATCATCTGGTTGTCCCTTACATCTTATCTCTTCATGATTTTTTTTCCTCATTCATTTTATTTTATCGCTTGTTTTGCTCGAGGACGACCAAAAGCTAAGTGGGGGGTTGTGATGAGGGAAAAATTCACAGTTATTTTCATAACATTTTACTCTATTTCTAATATCATTTTGAGCGTTATTATATCATTTCGAGTAATAAATTCCTTAGATTTATCTAAGTATGTTAGTAGTAGTTATCATGTAAAATATCGTGTTTTTACTAGATTTTGTACCGATTTTAGTAAATCGGAATGTCGTGTCAGATTTATGTGGGTATTTATGGTATTTTATTGCAGATGTATAAGCCAAGACCCCGATAATCGACATTTTGAAGGGATTTAGAGAATGTCACGAGCTTAAGTGGTCAATCGAACCAAGTGGTCAATCGAAGTGGTCGGTGGCTTAATCGATTCGATTTAGTGGTAATCGAGAAATGTTTTCGACAAACGAATGGCTCATCAAAACGATATTTTCTGAAGACGAGTCCTTCATGAAAGTTGTAGATTTTTCCGAGAGCTTTCTAATGCCTCTTGAATCATGTCATTTGGAGATCTAACTCAAGAAGATATGAATTTTTAAAGTTTTATTCCAAAATATAAATTTTTATCCGTAAATTGGAAATTAAGGGAGATGAATGTCATGATTAGTCGGCCTGATCCGGCCCCTACCCGGCCTGGTCCGGCCCCTGGAACTTTGCCTATATAAGGAGCATTCAGAGAGCAAGCTGGACACACCATAATATATATATATATATATATATATATATATATATATATATATCTTCTTCTTATTTTTAGTTTTTTGTAGGTTGTATATAAGCGCCTTATGCCAAATAAATTTAGTAATAATAGATCGCTTGTTGTAATGCTTTAAATTATTGGAAGTTCGGTTTTGCTAAAATCGTTGTAATATCAAGTTTTTTTATATGTAATCAAGATATCTCATTATAATAGTAAGTTTCTTTTGTTTTCTCTCATTATTGTTATATCTATATCTAGCTATTTCTTTTTGTTGTTTCTTGTTTCTTTTATTCTCGTTATATATATATATATATATGTATCAGAGTAGTATCCATATATAGGAGAATCGACAAATGATTGGATTTCGGTTTTCATTTGGTTTTAATAGAATTCTGCCATATTGATGAAAATTTTATTATAAAACTTCCCGCCATTTTAATCCATGACATGTTGACAAAATCCGTTTATATGGGTAGCTAAACTTTTCATAGCCGAAATATGTGAAAGCGAGTGAAACGCCTACAAAGAGATCAAAACAGGAGTTGTGTAGCGCGTAATTTTATGTTTTAATGATTAATCCACGTCCTAAAACTTATTTTAAACGTCTTTGAATTAGATTGATCACCTAGTTCACTATCACGCACATCGAACCTATAGATGTATTTTGTGGTGAGATGTGGGATAAGGGGTTTTAGGATCGCTATGCGTAGATTCGGCCTAGTTGTTAGGACCGTTTCCAATCTGAGGTTTGTCATCGTTGTTCGAGCGACTCTAAGAGCGTAATCATGTTAGGTTAATCGGTTTTCTAAAGGAAAATTAATTAAATTCACATAGGGTGTTGAAGCGAGAGTTGTTCGCACCTTAACACCGCAATTAGGAGTTGGCACCCGTGGATGTCGTTAAATTACTTTGAAAAGGTAGGTTGGTTAAAACACGCTCCTGTCAAGTCTTCTCTTAGGGGTAAAAGTAACTCGTTGGATCATAATTGCTATACCTTTTAATAACTAAACTACAACCGTTAGTTAATCTTTACTTTTGCACTAGTGTAATATCTCCCTACCATAATCTTGACCTGAACTAAGTTCTACGTCGACTTTGGTACTTAAACGTTATTCCCTGTGGATTCGACCTTGTTACCATTATACTATCATTGACCCGATACTACATGTCGGTTAAAGTTAGCAGTTAGTTATTTTGCTATCAAGGGTGCTTTTCAAAAGGGGAGATTAATTACTGATAATTCCATTGCAACCTTTGAGGCTTTTCACACTCTGAGTGGAAATAATTACTATGGTAAAAGTCAGATGGCCATAAAGCTAGATATGATGAAGGCTTTTGATAGAGTGGAATGGGATTACCTCGAATCGATTCTAAACAGATCGAACTATCTTCTAGTCTTTATTAGGCTAATTATGAAATGTGTTACCTCAAATTTTCTTTCCAAGTGCTAATAAATGGACACCCTTCTCCAAGGTTCTAGCCTTTACGAGGAATTAGACAAGGGATCCTTTATCCCTTTCCTTCATTCATTATCTCAGGCGTCAAGGCTTCTCTGCTCTAATTAAGCATTCAATCCTTAATGGTTCTTTCACTCCCTTCAGATTTGGTAAAGACGGTCCTTGTTCATCTCATCTCCTCTTTGCTGATGACAACATTATCTTTGCTAAGGCTGATTTGTTTATATCTATAGCTATTATGGATATCCTAGATACATATGAACAATTGTCTGGCCAAAAAGTCAATCTCTCCAAATCTAACATCAACTTCAATAAAGGCTTTGAAGATGCTTCAAGACAACCTATTATTCAAGCTTTGGGCATTCTATTGGGAACACAAAGGGCAAGTATCTTGGACTACCATTTATGATTGGAAGATCAATGTATGATGTTTTCAAATACATCAAGGATAAAATCTGGAAGAAACTTAATGGTTGGAGGGCTAAATACCTAACTTCAAATTTGGAAAAGAGGTTCCGATAAAGCGCAAATCCTTCAAGCTATACCGATCCTAAGTGATGCAATGTTTTATCCTTCCTAAGAAGCTTCTTAATGAGATACTAGCAATGATCAGAAAGTTCTGGTGGGGCGGGAATACAAATGAGGGGCACCCTACACCTTGGATTTCATGGGATAAGCTTTGCAAACCAAAATCTCAAGGTGGGATGGGCTTCAAAGACCTTGAGATTTTTAATAAATCTCGTCTAGCTAACAGTGTTGGAGGATTGTGATCAACCCCCACTCTCTTGTTAGCCAAATCTTACGGTTCAAGTACTATAAAAGATCATCCTTCTTATCGGCTAATCAAGGATCAAGACCTTCATATCTATGGAGAAGCCTACTTGCCGGGTAGGGGATCTAGTTAAGATGGGTCTTAGGTGGTGCAGTAGGTGATGGTAAATCCATTAACATCCTGAGTCAACCATGGATACCACTAGAACCTAGATTCTCTGTTTCAACTTATGGGTCTTATGGCAATCTCCAAACTCTTGATCAGTTGATAGAGAATGGAAATTGGAACATGAACATCATCAATCAAACCTTTTTACCACATGAAATCGATGCAATTAAATGAATCCCAATCAACCAGCAAGCCAATCCTGACCGGTTGATTTGGCGTTATGAGAAGAAAGGGATGTATACTGTCAAATCCGGTTACAGATTAGCTCAGATGGCAAGACAACAAGAGATTAACAACGGGATGGGTACAACATCAAATGCAAACTCTAAAGCTTGGAGTTTTATTTGGTCTCGTAATGTTCCTCCTAAGGTGAAAGCTTTTACCTGGAAAGTAGCAACGGATTCCCTTCCTGTTGGCCATAATTTGGCTAAAAGACGGATATCTGATGGGTTGTGCTCGATCTGCCATACGGACATAGAAACTTGGAGACATATTTTATTTTGAATGTAAATGGACTGAAAATGTTTGGAAATCTCACCCTGAGTTCAAATCGGTTGTCACAACCAAATTTGAGTGCTTCCTCGATCTGTGCTTTTATCTGACTAATCACCCTCTGCCGGATGCTGATCTGCTGATTATGATACTCTGGTTCATATGGTTGGGAAGGAATAATGCTATCTTCAACAACGGATCGCTCTCGCCGCATCGAATTCCAATCCAAGCACAGGTCTTCTTAGATGAGTACAAGAAAACATCTTCAGTCGATTCTCCCCCGCCTTGCAATGATATGCTTCCCATGAGTTGGACTAAACCAAAATATGGTTTCCTGAAGGTAAATGTGGATGCAAGTGTTCGAGGAGACCATGGTGCGGCTGGAATTGTCATCAGAAATCATGACGGGGTCCTGATCTCGGCCATTATATAGGACTCCGGTGGAATTTGCAGAATTATCAGCTATTCTCCTGGGAACTAAGGAGGCAGCAAGACTGTGGAGTGGCGGGGTGATTATTGAATCGGATTCCGCCATTTGCATTGCCAGTATTAACTCTGATGAAGAAGATTACTCCACCATGGGAACGATGGTACGCAAGATTAAGTATTTGCAGCGTTTCTTTTCTAAATGTCTGTTCAATTTCATTAGTCGGAATTGTAATCACCAAGCCGACGGGTTTGCAAAATTAGGGTTTAACATTCCTAAATTTCTATCAGGATATTGTAACTGGGGTACCCAACCCCCTAATCCTATTTCCTCTGCATTAATTGCAGATCTTTAATGTATAATGAAATTTGAAATTCAAAAATAAAAATCGACATGATTAAAATATATTATTGCAACTAACCTATCCTCCCCTAATAGACCGACGAAGTTTAGGAATCTTGCTCTGTGCTATCACTGACTACATACTCATTTGAGAAAAGGAAAAAAAGGTAGAGTAAAGAGGATGGACCAACTTTTATTTTTTCTTGCTCCGTACTTTTTTTCATCAGAGCAAGACAGACCTTTAATAAAAGCATTCACTGCTAGCTATACCCAACAACAACAAAACACACACACACAAACAAAAAAAAACATCTAGAGCATTAGTAAAATAAATAATAAAAAAAAAAAAAAAAGAACTCACTCAAGAAGAAGGTTAAAAGGGGTATTTAGCCGATAAGGCATTGACGCAATGGTATTAATAGTCGTGATTTGTTAACCAAAGGCTTTGGATTCGGATTTCAAGTGAAAAGAGTGTGTGTGTAAAAAAAAAAAAAATATTTTATTCTTACCATAAAATTTGCCGGTAATGGTTATTAAATGACAATACTCCTTATATTATGGAACGGAAGAAGTCAAGTCACATATATTAAAGTCTTTATTTTTATATTTTTTTTACATAATATATTTTTATCGTATTTGAGATGTTAGAAATGAAAATTTGTAGTGTATATCATTTAATACAACCTATACAACGAGTGTATTGTAAAATTTGGCATTAAACTTTACGAAATTGATCAACTTTTTAAAATTGTATAAAAACCGTGTAATGACTTATATTGTAAAACTTTGGGAGTATTTTATAAGTGCAATTTACAAGTACTCTTGTCGTTCTATTTACATTGGCAATTACGACAATTAAATTGAAACGAAGAGAATATATATTTATTAACTTTTCATTACTTTAAAAATATTGCGCGTATTAGTAACAATCAAATAATATTTTAGATTTTTATCATTAAAATTAATGATATTTAACAACGTTCTTAAACATTGTAAAAAGTCTATATGGAAGGAGGGAGTACTATCCTAAATAATTAAGCAGTATTTACTACGGTTGTGAATATCTCTATAAGTAATGAAACGTGCACAACCGTTGTGTCATAAAAAAATATACGTACAACGGTCATTTACACTGTTTATCATTATTAATTATGTCATGATTAATTCAAAGTAATTATGATCAATCTGACAAATAATCGTTATGACACAACGATTGTCTCCGTATAATTACGCATATTTCCACCACTCAACTACTATTGTAATATTCAAATTGTGTATTTATTAAAGGATTGGTTGGAGTAGAATTGATATTATTTTATGGTGTAAAGTCGATAGTTCTATTTTAGTGTTTGAATAAATTAAGGAGGAACAATGATATAGATGCAACCAATTTAACATAACGAGTGATATAATATAATCTCTAATCATTTATTTTGATGAGTCTCTCGATTGATTGTTTATAGATCATCAAATCAATCGAAAAAGTGAAATATAGATTGTATTCTTGTTGTGTCAAATTTGTTAGGTATCTCCATCATTACTCATCAAAGATACACTTATACAATTAATCAATAAAGGTGGAAAAGGCCCATTTCATATTTAATGTGTCAAAAGGGACATAGCAAGAAAAGATTGTTTAAAAAGGACAAAATTGTTTTGATTATCCAATAATACCCCACCTTCATAAATCATGCATATGCACTATAAAAAAAAAACCAGCATTATACACAGCTATGCATTAAAAACAAATCAGCATTAAATTAATAGGGATATACGATATAATTAAAAAGACATTAAACCAACATTAAACACGAAATCTCATTATAATTTAAAAAAATAGCAGTACACATGGAACACAGAAAATACAAAATCATAAATCCAAAACTCCAAAGCTCTTACGTTGATTTGTAGCCAATTTACAAATTTTCTATTTCCAGAAATAACTACCCCATTCACCACATTTTCCCGACATTTCTCTCTTGAATAATTTCTATCAAACAAGATTTCAACTCAATCAAATTCTATCATATATATATATATATATATATATATATATATATATATATATATATATATATATATATATATATATATATATATATATATATATATTCTTTACAACATTTATTGACAAGTTCTATCTTTAAATTTTATCATTTGTTAGTGTTCGAATTCGAGTTCTTTCAATTATGTGGGACGGGGAGTGAGAAGTCTACTCTCGAACTCCGTAACGAGAAGATCTAACTTTCGCTTTTTTGGTATAATAATGCTCTCGTGATTACGAGTAATGTTGTTTTACCTAAAATAACACTTATTTTAAGAGAGTAGATATATATAGTAATGATATAAGGGCTAATTATTTAAAAGGACTCATTTTCAACTTATTAGGGGTAATAGGACACTCTCAGAAATCTTATTTAGTTATAAGGACATTCTAATTTTTAGAAGGAAAACTTATTTAGTTATAAGGGCATTCTAATTTCAGTGGATAAAGAGGAAGAAGGAAAAAAAAAAGGAAGGAAGGAAGGAAAAAAGAAGGTCTCAAAGGAAAAAAAAAAAAAAAAAACGTTCACAGCAGGTTTTATTTTTATTTTATTTTTTTAAATTCATCATATGTCTAAACGTCGTATATTTTGATCTAAAACTCTGGATCATCATAATTTTTTCACTAAAATTCATATTTTTAATCTTCTTTATTCTAAAATCAAATTTTATATTTTCCGAATACATTTCATAAATCAATTTTTTTCTTCATAAAAATCGACGTGGCGTATTGATCACCGCGTACATTGACCACCTACCCCGATCATTGACCACGGGATCCATTAACCACCCCAATGCAATGACCGCAATGCGATTCATTGAATACCATGATGTATTGACCGTCGTGATCCATTGACAACCTTGATCATTGACATCTCATTGTATAAGTCATCATATGCCATCGCGATCTCGACATCAATGCCATTTGCATAACTCATCAATGCCATCATCTGCGTGAGACATCAATGCCATGTGATCGGTCATCAATGTCAATCGCATAATCGGCAATGTCATTGCGATAAGCCCGCACCACCAAGATGATCATAGAGGGCACTCTTGTCAATCTCTTGATGATGGTAACTCTTGCACACATAGTAAAACACACTCTACACTAATAGGCGGTCAGATTAACTATCACCAAGAACTTTAACCAAGAATCCACCAACCATAATTGTTGTAAGCACACCATGATTATCCCCACCATTAACCACAACCGATGAGAATATAGTGTGATCGGTCCACAAATAGCCATATACCCAAAAACAAGGTCGAAAAGCTATCATGGTCCTCGCCTTTTTAACAATCGATAGCTTTTTCATAGTTGCAAGCCCATAAACCGCTCCAATACAAAAACCACGCTAGCCAAATGCCACAAAGCACTTATATCAATGTCATGCATCGACACCAATGTCAATGCGTATAAGTCAACAATGTCATCGTGATCGACATCAATGTCATTGCGTAAGTCATCAATGTCATCGCATAAGAAAAAAAAAAAAAAAAAAAAGAACGACGACAGGTTTTTATTTTATTTTTATTTTTAAATTCATCATATTTATAGGCGTCATATATTTTGATCTAAAACTCGGATCATCATAATTTTTCACTAAAATTCATATTTTTCGCCTTCTTTATTCTAAAATCAAATTTGATATTTTTCGAATAAATTTCATAAATCAATTTTTTTCTTCATAAAAATCTACGTGGGCGTATTCATCACCATCATACATTGACCATCTACCCCGATGTATTGACCATCGGGATCCATTAACCACCCCGATGCAATGACCGCGCGATTCATTGAATACAATGATGTATTGACCACCGCGATCCATTGACAACCTTGATCGGTGACATCTCATTGTATAAGTCATCAATGTCATTGCATCGGACATCAATGTCAATCGATCTCGACATCAATGTCAATGCATAAGTCATCAATGTCACCGCATCGGACATCAATGTCATTGCGTAAGTCATCAATGTCATCTGCATAATCGGCAATGTCACTGCGATAAGCCCGGACCACCAAGATGATCATATAGGGCACTATTGTCAATCTCTTGATGATGGTAACTCTTGCACACATAGTAAAACACACTCTACACTAATAGGCCATCCAGATTAACTATCACCAGCAACCCAACCAAAAATCCACCAACCATAATTGTTGTAAGCACACCATGATTATCCCCACCATTAACCACAATCGATGAGAATATAGTGTGATCGGTCCACAAATAGCCATATACACAAAAACAAGGTCGAAAGCTATCATGGTCACCGCTCTTTAACAATTGATAGCTCTTTTCATAGTTGCAGCTCATAAACCGGCTCCAATATAGAAACCACGCTAGCCAAATGCCATAAAGCACTTATATCAACCTGCAACCCAAGAAACAGGACAAAGACAACCATAAGAGAAAAGAAAAACAACCCCAAACTATGAGTATCCACATCTATTATAAGCGACACTGAAAACCCAAAAGACTTAATTGTAAGCCACCATGGTGAGTGAAACCTATAAGAAGGTAATAAAAAGCCTCCTAGATCGTACTTGTGCTGCGAAAGCAAAAAGGACTATATCATCTATTATAAGCACCCAAATACACTGTCAACTAATTAGTAAAACACAATCATGAATGCTCAAATGTTTCTCCTAGACATGTTATTGTGTCATCGCTTGAACATCAATGTCACTGCGCAAGTGATCAATGTCACTTTGCTTACGACATCAATGTCACCGCGTAAGTCATCAATATCACCGCATCGGACATCAATGTCAACTGCATAAGTCGAAGAATGTCCTGCAGATCATCATCAATGTCACTCCATCAAGTAGCATGTAAATCAAAAGACATCTACTTGCAATCGATATAATTAGATGCTCCAACTCATATTTCAAATCCACTTCTCCGCATCTCCCCAATTTGAGAAATAATTCTTCATGGATGAGTCAAAAGTAGAAACAATTAGTAATGCATATCTCTACAGTGAAGTATAATTCAAAGAAAATATTGAAGTTCACAAGAAAACACTACACGACTTGACCATTTCTGCTTCAAGCAATCAAGAATAACTATATACATATGCAATTAAATGATACTTGACATCAAAGAATAAGCGAGAGATAATGTGAGAAAAAGCCACCGGATAACGCAATGGAAAAAGCCCTATCTTTCATGAACGCATAATCGATATAATTACGCAATGTATTCATTAAATCATACTTAATTCATCTGTGTTTTCGTAAATCTTTAAGTCTCGTCCATTTATGGAACCTTGATAAAGAGCCATGTTTCTGACAAAAGAAGTGGCAAACACAGCTCTACTACCAAAAAAGAAGAAGAAAGAACAATCAAGAAGCAATATCAGCCTCAATGTACACAAAAACAGAAATTTAAACAAGTTCTTCAATAGGACTATAAAAAATCATGACAGTAATTATCTTTTGCTGGAAATTGAGGGGTCAAATTTTACTCGAGTACAACAGAAAATAATTGCTGGGGTTTACAACTTATGTATTTTAAAGAATTAAAATAACAAGAAACAGCTATTTTCGAAATCTGGGCATCAATTAGCACCTTCCTGTTAGTCGAAATGGGTTTTATAGTCACCGGGCTTCCATTGTTGATGCAGGGGACCTCCATAGTCTTAGAAATATCCACATATAGTTCTAGGACAGACTTACCCTTCTCCATTTCCTTCAAATTTCCAGAAGTGCAAGCAGCCGAACCTTGCTCTGTCGAACACCCATTACCGTACCCTGTAGCCAAAGCTCCATTTTCTCTGGCCATGGCTTCTCCGGTGGAATTCACAAAGAATTGAGGGAGTAGAAACACCTTCATTTGCATCGTGGAGAACAACAATTGGAGCTAATTCATCCAATTTCTTTAATTTTGAGGATGAACTCGCTCCCGTTTTTCTTTGATTTTTGTCCCATTTGGGACCAAAAAGAACGAAGAAGATGGCAATGATTCGAATGAGAAGAAGATATCTATGAGAAAGAATGATTGAGATGAAGGTATTGAGAAAGTCGAAAAATGGCGGAGGAGACCTAGTCGCCCAAAATCACCATTGAGAGCAATCTCTCTCTAAATTCGACTGACTTTGTCATAGATTTGTAGAGGATAAGGTTCTCGCCATAGATTTGTAGCTTCTTCATCGCTAACGGGAGGGAGATTTTATGTAGCTAAGAGTCTCGTAGATTTATCATTTCCGAAAAAGAAATTAGAAACGTCCTTATAACCGAATAAGTTTTTTGAGTGTCCTAAATGATCATTAAGTCTCTAACGACGGCCTTATAACTAATATCCACATGATATAATGATATAATTGGAGAGTAATAAATAAAGACGTTTCTTTTATAGAATATAGTCAAAATCCTCTATAAATACCACTCCATTCATTTTTTATCTATCACATTTCAGTATTTGTTATGTTGTTATTTATTTGTACAATAACACTTGTTTATTTAGAGAGTGGAAATATATAGTAATGATATAATTATATTCACTTCATTTTAGAGATTAACAAGGAAACAATATATACACCAATACACCATTGTTATACGTAATGATGAGTCGAAAAAATCATCAACAAGATTGAGTGGATATAACGGTGGATATTTGACTATAAAGAGTGTATGAAAGTGGTGGTGCGCGGTGGTGCTGTGGAATTTATGGTGGTGCAAGTGGTGGTACTCAATAACAAAGATGAAGATCTTTTTTCTCAAGATGGGAGGAGTGTTTGGTGTTTTGTGTTTTATGAGCTGAGCCTCAAGGGCTGCCTATGTACCCTTTGTAAGGGATCAAGCCATGCGTAGTTCTGGAAGTGAAGATTCCTCCCCTCCTTGTGATGGAGATGATGTGGGTAATAATAGAGGTTTGGGGCTAGCCACCGGTGAGAGTATGACAAATGGCGGGTGCGGGGAAGGTCGCGAGCTGGAGGCCTAGCGTCCGAAAGCCTTTAGCGGTGAAAACCTAGCGGCCTGAGGGCCTCAGGCCACGAGACCCTTATGCCGCTAGGTTTTCAGCTTGTCTTATCTTTATGTTGGCGGCTCTGGTCTACCAATGGCTTGGAGCGGGGACGTCGCCTTACAAGTTCGCAGATTGTGGTGGGCGGTGGCTTTATCCACTATTTTGGGGGTCGGATGGACCCGAATAAGGATCTGAGGGCTGAATTACGATTTACGCATATCACGTAAAAAGAGAACAAATAAATAAAAATCAAGTCACTTCTTTGGGTTGAAACGGTACTCCATTAAACCGGACTCACTTCATTCACTTTTCGATAATTCTAGGCTGAAGGACCGAATTCCACAAAGTCAATTTTACTATGATGTATAAATAAGTATACGAGAAGATTGAGTATGTTATAAACTAAAATAAATAAATAAAAAATCCCTAAATCCTGAGTGGTTGGACAATTTAAATTCAAGTCATTCTTTTGTCAATTTTTTACACGGGTTGTAATTCCTCCTATCATTTTCTTCTCAGGCTATTCATTTTCATAGTAGTAGACTAGTAGTACACTAGTACTACATTTTTGTAGCTAACACATGAACACCAATTAATAATGTCATCAAAAGATAATTTCTAAATTTTAATTAAAAAAACAAATTGTTCTCGAGTCAAACTCATACATATTATCATAGTTACACTGAACTCGAAAACTTAAAAACATGATTCGAAATAGTCACAAGTTTATCGAACATTATATATATATATATATACACACACACACACACACATAACATTTACTGACAAACGGAGCTCGAGCACATTGAAACTCAATATTTTTTCGAGCTATTGAGTTAGATCGAGCTAAAATGTTATCAAGATTCTTCGAGCGTGTCGAGCATCATTAGAACTTGATCAAGCCGATTTTTAGCAATATTTTTCTTAATCGATCAAATTAACTCGAGCTAACTCGAGCTGAGTTTGAATTATTATGTTTTTAAATAATGTTTGACTTGATAAGTAAATATTTGAATGTTTCAGATCGTTTACACGTATGTTTGACACACCTTTTATAATTCTTCTGCATTATTATAAGGAATTGAGGGTGAAAATTAATGCAATGGTATATTTGGCAAGTGAACACTAATCAACAGATCTATCAATACATACATGGATCAAGAATGAAGTCCATGGTTAGAAAAAATAATTAATGAAATGTTGCAAAAGTGAAGTTGACAAGACAAATTTTATTTACATTTACAAAAGAAGTATTTATATTCCTCTAGTTAGCAACGAGTTATTAACTGTACTAAAAGTATATGTTTTCTTAATAAAAGATAAATAAAAAATTGTCTTATCAACATTAAATTTTATTATATATATATATATATATATATATATATATATATATATATATATATATATAACATCGTTTGTTTTCAGGTTATGTAAAGCAATAGGTAATTCTATAATAATTGACACCATGAAAATAAGTTGCCTAGATATATATAAAGACAAAAGTGTACAACAAACCCGTGAGACTGAAACTAAAAAAAAACATGATGGTACCCGGTATGTGAGAGTATAAGTGGGGAAAAATGCAGCATTGGAAATGTAATGCAAATAAATGTTAAAGAAAAACAAATTATAAAAAATGATAGTTAAAAAATGGAAGTAGTAGTAATTATTGAAATTCTACTTCAACGACTCTATATCAGAATAAGTCATGATACAAAATAGTTTTATGTACGTGACAACAATCCGCAACATGTTCTAACAGCGATTATCTAGAAACAATTTAGTATTCATTACTGAGAATATGATACTGGATGTAATTTCAATGGAAAATAATATATATCTACAACCAGATATGTCACAACATGTGATCCAAGTAATGAATGTGGTAGTGTGCAAATGTGTTAAAAAAAAAACTGCAAGTTTTTTATTACTTATGATCCACATTATTCACTTTAATGGTCTTTCTTTCCACACTTGAATCATTTAACGTGGCATAAGTAAAAGTAATAACAATATTAAAAGCAAGGGAAGCAACGAAACCGGGGCTGGTACTTTTGGTGGGTAAATTTACATTTTATTGCTTCGGTTTATATACACACTGTGGTTAAAAATTAATGTTTTTTTACCATCACAACACATCAAGAGCTCTACCCTGTTGTACTTTTTGGACAACTCGTCAAGGAGCATGCTGCACACATTTGTACGGTGTAGTTTACGTGAAATTTTTAGGTGATGACTCTATATAATGTGAATTGAAAAGTGACGGGTATGGTGATCAAAACCATAAAATTTATATGAGTGTAATATAATCTATTATGTTTTCATCATCCCTCCCGTCATATATCGTGCATGGTTTTGATCACCCCTCCCATCATTTCACTACATTTGGAGTTACTAACTTAAAATTTCCCTCCTTTCATATAACTCGTGTGGTTCTGATTATCTCTCCCGTCATTTCTCACCTTATGGAGTTTCTAGCTATAAATTTTTCGTAATTTACGGTAATGCCCATACACTAGTGTTTGACACCGTTAAATGAAAGAAGTCCTCAAACTTGTGTCTGACAGCATTAATTGAGAGCCATGAAAGTTTTCCGTAGCTTAAAGTAACGCACTTAAATTTGTGTCTGTCAACGCTAATTGAGAGCCATAAACATTCGGTTAACTGCTTAATATTCGTTTTTTTTCTCCTGTGACTTTGTGACATTTTTTGGGTTGAGTGCAGTAAACTATTTTATTAAATCTAAATTCATACTTCCCCTAAAATTAATTTTTGTTAATGCGCTATAGTGTAATTGAGTCTATGCTTATCATGGCTCGACTCAATCAAAAGAACTCGAATTCGAACACGTGATAAAATGTAACATAGAACTTGTTCCGATTACAATTCAAAAAAGAAACTAGATTCAACTCGCTTATATATTTAGAATTCATTTAAATTCGATGTACATGTGATCTATTTATGTGTTTTATATGTGTATCTTTCTTTATTGATTTTTTTTGAAAGGAAAGGATCTTTATTGATTTTGAGTTTACATAACAAATGTAAAACTCACATCGAGTAAAAGCAAATGGTTAATGGTATAGAATAATGTTTTTTTTTTTTATAAATGTAATCAATGAATAAAAGGGTAATTCTGTCGTAAGGAGTCTCTATTACACTCGACCGTCAGATTTGTGTTACGTGGACAATAAAATAAAACAATTTTGTTTTTATATATACACGGCACACATCTAACGGTTGAGTCTAATAGATACTCCCTACCTAAGAATTTTCCTGAATAAAAACCAGAAAATAATAAGTTGTGTCGGCTAACACTTTTCCCAAGTTAATTGTGTAAGTGTCACTTTGATAATAATGATAGAGACACAACCAATTTGACACAACGGGTGATACAATTTAATTTATTCAAACACTAAAAAGAACTTTAGACTTTACACTATAAAATAATTTCAATACTACTCCAACCGCTCCTTTAATAAATACACAATTTGAGTAGTACAATAGTAGTTGAGTGGTGGAAATATGCATAATGATACAGGGACGACCGTTGTGTCACAATGATTGTTTGCACCGTTGATATAATTATTTAAGATAGTACTCCCTTCGTCCCAAAGTCCATTTAGACTTTTTACACCGTTTAAAATGTGGTTAAATATCATTAATTTTAATGATGAAAATCTAAAATACTATTTGATTGTTACTAATGCGTGCAATAATTTTAAAGTAATGAAAAGTTGATAAATATCTTTTCCTTTCGTTCCTATTTAACTGCCGTAGTTGGTAACGTAAATAAGACGACAAGAGTACGTGTAAATTGAGTTTATAAAATACTCTCACGGTTTCAAAATATAAGCCATTAAACAGTTTTTATACTCTTTAAAAAAGTCGATCAATATCCTTAAGTTTAGGTGGGTTCTATTGGGACCACGAAAATGCACTTGGCACCACGATCACTTTTGGCACCCTATAAACAACTCTTGGCATCACATTGAATATTTTAATTATTTGCACAATACAAACGTCTGTGGAACCGACGCATGTTCTCGATACGGAATCATCGGACGCGTTTGTTTCCATTCCAACGCCAATCGACAATCGATTTTACGATTATAAATGTGTCACAAGTGAAAACATCAGACCCACTGACGTTTTTAGCGAACACAAACGTCAGTGAATCTGACGCCCGTAACGTATTGCCAAAAAGTAAATGAAAAATAATATAAAAAAAAATGGTGTCAAGAGTAATTTGGTAGTCGGCTTCATCCCTACCAAATGAGTTTAGAGGTGGCACCACCGTCT
The DNA here is from genome assembly GCA_026214975.1 of Gentiana macrophylla. Taxonomy (NCBI): domain Eukaryota; kingdom Viridiplantae; phylum Streptophyta; class Magnoliopsida; order Gentianales; family Gentianaceae; genus Gentiana; species Gentiana macrophylla. Next base: position 3,370 of record JAOBSW010000430.1, on the reverse strand, counting down.
CACACGGTGAGGATTGTCGAACTTTGATACTATTCTCAGAACGCCCAAGACCAGGGTCTGATAAAGACTAAATGAAATCATATATGATTTGGTCAACTTCTTAGACCGCCGTCCTCGTTTGGTCTAAAAAGACTAACTCGAGTTGTCAAAATCTTTATATCTCACACTTATATAGGGTGATTATTGTGCTATTTTACCGATTTAAGACTTTCTGTGATAGCATGGGTACAACTGTAAGGATAATACGATAAATCGGTAAACGGTCCAAATATATATATAAAATTTGAAAACACTATTTGGATTGAAACAAATTATAATGTAACAGTGATTTATGAGTTGTATTAAATATAAAGTCGTGATGCATCCAAATCACACATCATTACTATGTGTAAGAAAATGTATAAAATTCATCACAAATTTTAGACTTGATACAACTAGTGAATCACTATTATAGCATGACTGTTATCATTTGGATTTACTAGTTATTACCGATACACTATCTAGTTTATCGATATATATATATATATATATATATATATATATATATATATATATATATATACTCTTCAGAAATGAATTTCGATCTAGTGATAATGGATAAAAACACTTGGCAAAAACTTCCCAAACACAAAGCAAATGTACTACACAAAGGTAAACACCAAGACACATATATTATAAAAGTGTAATGATACGGATACAACAGTTGTCCCACAACGAGTGACACAAACGGTCATCTACACAGTTGAACATAATATAAATTGATCATATAAAAATCTAACATGATCAACGATATATATGGTCGTTGTGTCACTCGTTATCTGCACAAGATTGTCTGCCCGTATAATCACCATGTCAAATAATAGGCAAACCGCAAACATAATTTATTCATTACATCAAACTTATAACATCTGAGGATATTTTTCTCACTTCATGGTGGGGGGTGGGGGGTTTCGCCTATGGTGTTAGGAGTAAAATTAATAATCCATATGTTTCGATATAATTGTTGAAATTGTTAAAAAAAATATTTTATTTTATCTGATGGAGTTTTATTTCCAAATAACTTTTTTATGGTAAAAATTATTTATTGTGTTTCCTACATTTACCCTTAATATTAAAGGGTGAGAGAATAAAATCAACGTTGTATTAACTATGGTCTAGGTTTTTCTTGAGATAATTTGGGTATGTTAAATAAACCATTAGCTCACTTCTTTAGTACTACATTTTAATTATAGTCTAGGTTTTTTTTTATATCATTTCTGTATTTTAATTAAAGCATTAACCGACAACAAAAAAAACTTAAAGCATTAACCGATTTCTTGTAATATTTATATTTTAGTCAACTATGCCAATATCAATGAAACTGTGTGGAGAATGTATTTTAAGATAAAGTGACGAGTGAAACAATCAGAACCACACAATTTAAATACAGAATGAAACTGTGTGTTGTAGTTGCTCCACACGGTATCTCCACACGCATGGACAAACAATACAAATATTTTCCGAAGTTGGCCTACACAGTACACAGCTGTACACCATTTCACCACAACAATGTTTGAGAAAGTGAAAAAAAAAATTGAGTAAAGACTTCCAACTTTTTTTTTCAGAGGAAACTTTTGTGTGGTGATGTATTTTGAAAGTTGAGCTGACGAAATGAACAATCGTAACCACACAGCTTTAAATACTGAATAATAAAGCGTGTGCAGGCTGCATATGCTTTGCCACTGCTCCTGCACGTGCAAGAAGACACCACACAATAACTTCCCAAACTTTTGTGTATTGTCCTTGGTGCACACAAAACTTTTGTGTATTGTTCCCTATTATTGTGTGTTGTCCATTCATATGTACGGAGACAATACATTTGAAACCTTGAATTGTTTATCTTGGGTGATTACGATTTCGACGCAGTTAAGTTATCGATTTCGGTCGTCGGATCACACTTGGCGTGTATATAAAGATAAAACTTTTTTGTCTTATATCGCGCGACATGATCCGACAACCAAAATCCAATCAAGCACTTCCACGTCGTAATTACCCGTAGTGATCTGGTCTTCCTGAGTTGTCACATATCATAAGAGACAGATTCTTGTGTGAACCAATGCATTTGAAAGCCTGAATTGTTGTACTAGTCTTTGTGAGTTGTCACATTATCATAAGAGACATATTTTGTCTGAAATACTCTCTCGCTTTTTTATCTCATTATATTTCGAATTTACTTTTTTATTTATACATGTCATCAGATATTTTCAATGCATCATTTATTACGTTTTCCTCATTTACCAATAAAACATTTACATCTCCAATAAAAAAAAATATTTTCAATACTAAAAACAGTAAAACACATTTACCAATAAAGTATTTACATATCCAATAAAAAAATATATTTCCAACACTATATTTGAGATATATTAAGTACTTTTAATTTTTGTGTAAATTTTCTCTCTGCGACATATATATAAAAACGGAAGGAGTAACTAATTTGAAATTATTAAAATATCTTTTACTTTACTTTTACAAAGATCATGTTACGCTTTATGTTCGACGCATAAGTATCCAATGTTTAAATAAAATGTCATTATTTTTGTTCAACCAATGTATCTCTCCGTAAAGTCTTTTCGGGGACATCCGATAAATTTAGAATAGTATATGAAGACGAGTAGCATGACTTTTGTGCAAAAATATATGACACGCACAAGTTGAAGAATTGTCTAAATATACTCTGCGTAAAAAGCATCATAATGAAATGAATATATAGAAAAATATTAAAAGGACAACTTTTCGTGCACTATTGGGGATTTAATAGTGACAGATGTATTAACGCTCATTTAAGACAAATTATATCACACTGGACAATTAAACCCTTTTATTTCCTTTTTTTATTTTTCCTTGTACAGCAGTTACATGATTTAATTATTTTGCTAAATTGCTACTATATGTTCGGACGGTTGTGTGCAGTTCGAACTCCCACGATTTGTGTGTAAGTTTTATTTTTTGAGAAGGAAGTTACATAACACAGTGATCAAAGAAGGGGCATAAAGGTCCAGTGAAACATAAATTTATCCTTAATACCATAAAAATAATTCCACTGAATTGAATAACACTTACTAGTTATTTTTCGTCCTTTTTCACTTTTATCCCATGAATATATACTCCTTAAACAAAGGAAATAAATACACACACACACACACACACACACACACACACATATATATATATATATATATATATATATATATATATATATATATATATATATATATATATATATATATATATATATATATATATATATGTATTCTATAAAAAGTTTTGAGGAAACTTCTATTCTCACAAGGTAATATTCTCATAGGAAATACTACGAAAAAAATGGGTG
>JAOBSW010000725.1:0-89968 GCA_026214975.1 Gentiana macrophylla | reverse complement strand
AAATGAGCCGAGTGCATCTCTAAATATCGAACCCAACCCAGGCCGAAGCCGTGACAGAAGCATCAGAGTTGCATTTCCAGCTGCCCACAGGAGGTGCACTCCAAAATTACCGGGTGACCAGCCCCACCATAATCCATGTGAGAAGAGTGAATGGCCTGACGGAATTCCTCTGCTCCGGCTAAGGATACAGAAACCACACGAGATACGAAAATCGTGACATCATCAAACACCGCACTGCATCGGGCTTTCCAGAGGTTCCAGAGTAGCATACAATAAGTAGAGACCTCATCTGGCGTATAACGCTCTATTAGCGCACCAAAAAACTCCTTAAAATTCGACCCATGCCGCATCCGCTGACTATCAAAAGGCGAGGTTGCCCAGATTGCCTTAGCATAGTCGCAGCCGAACATAACATGTCGTAAGGACTCCATCTCCCTCCCACATGCCAAACAAAGCCCCGAGCCCATGTTGCGCTTAGCAAGCTGCTCTCCAATTGGCAAACAATCCTGCAGACAGCGCCATAAGAAATGCTGAACCCGCGGCGGCACAATGACCTTCCAAATATCCCGCCACACCCTGTCCGGACCTGAAGATGATGATGCAAGTATCGAGACAGGAACCCCTCCATACAAACTTAGTGTAAGAAAATATCCGGACTTTACTGTGTATCTGCCCCGATGATCATAATGCCATATAAGTTTATCCGGGTGCGAGCTGCCTGCAATTGGAGTCTGAAGGATGGCGTCCACCTCCCAAGCCTAGAATTCTTGTCCGAGGAAAGGCACATTCCACTGCCTTGTCCCTGGCAAAAGCAAGTCTTGTACCTTACTGTCCGTAGGCAAAGAATGGGGAGAGTGAGCTAACCGAAAGGATGGCGGTCTAAAGACCCATGCATCATGAAAGACGTAAACCAAGCTCTCATCACCTATTCGCCACCACCGCCCCTGCATTAATTAACATGTCTCTACATTCTAACAAGCTCCACCATAAGAAAGATGGTCTGCTCCCCAACCCAGCCGCCATAATAGTTGTACCTGGATGGTATTTTGCATTAGGTACACGACTCGCAAGGGCGGAGGGGCATGTAAGAAATTGCCACACCTGCTTAGCTAGTAAGGCCAGATTAAAGCATTCCAGATTACGGAAACCGAGTCCCCGAGGTTTTTGGGAAGACAACAAGTGTCCCAATTCCGCTAGTGCACCTTCCGTTTGGCCTCAGTGTCCCCCCAAAAGAAACCGCGAATATATTTCTCGATCTCGTGGACTAGTGTGGTAGGCACCTTGAAACATTGCATAATGAATGTAGATATAGCTTGCAGACTCGATTTAATCATGACTTCATTCCTTACGGGGGGGGAGAAGCTTGTCTTTCCACCCTGAAATTTTTTTCCAGACCTTCTCTCGGAGAAAATAAAAAACCTGACGTTTATTCTTTCCAGTGACAAATGGCATGCCCAAGTATTTGCCCGTACCAGTCCCGACCGGAATCTGAAGAAAGTCCGAGATATACTCCATGTCCTCCTGTTGAATTACCTTGCTAAAATATGAACTGGACTTATGGAAATTGATGGCCTGACCTGAGAGCATCCCATAGCGATTAAAAAGGTCCATTAGCGTCTCCAATGCCCCGTCCATATACTCAAAAAATAACATGTTCTCATCTGCAAAAAGTAAGTGCGAGTCCTGGACTTGCGCCTTGTTGAATAGGTGTCCTAAACCCAACCGGGTTGGACCGGATCCGACCGGGTCGGGTCGTTTACAATCTATTTTAGTTCATGTAATAACTTTATATTATTTGTGTTATTATATATTGTTTATCTTCATATTATTTGTTGTACATATATAGTAACGTCCCTAGTGTCAAATTGTGATAGAGAAACCATGATAGTGATTATGGTTGATGAGATATCTAATCATTTTAATAAGTTTGATACTAAAATGTCTCTAATCTTATGTACTGTCAAATGGGACATTGATAGTATAATTAGATTAGCACGTATTATATGCCTTCTATCTTATAAAAGGCAGGGATAGATCTCGTCTATCGAAGTGTTGAGACACTTGGACTGTACGTGGACGTGTATTAGAGAATGCGTACGTTAGACTGACCACTTACATTAAATGTCACACTATGTGGCGGTTGTGTAATTATCCTTTAGACCGGATTCTTCATGGCATCACAGTGTGGATTGTCATGCTTTGACCTATTGAGGTTTCCCTTAACCACGGGCGATCATGCGGTAGTGATTGGGTATGATATTGAAGCATGCGGAGTATACATGTTTGGTCGTCCGGGAATCGTGTATCCTATGATTGGGATCGAATATCCGAAATGGCCTTCTTATAAGGAATGTCTAGCTCTCGAGAATCTTTACAAAGCGGGAGTAAATGTGTTATTCCGAGAGAGCATGATATCCATATTATAAGATACGATCGTTAATGTATTGACACTCGAGATACGATCGTATGGATATTGTTACAAATGATAGGATTGTAAGTTACACGGTAACTCGCTTCACATGAAAGGTAGTAGTCATTGCTTTTGACTCTTCCGATGATTGGGGGTCACGGTGTGTTGCTATACTCTATCCCGTGATCGTTAGGCATGAAGGGCATTTTCTTAATTTACACTTTGTGTCTACGGCCAACATATTCGGAAGCATATCGGGTCACACACATATGAACATCGATTCGGATTAAAATGCGGTTATAGCTGATAACCAAATAAGGAAAGTTTATCTCTAGACTATAAATGTTATAGTAGTAAATTAATATAGTAGTATTTATTTATTATGAATAAATAAAATACAAGATATTAATTATACACAAATTATATTAATTAAAGAATATTTTGGAAGCCAATTAATTGGCATTTGGGGCGCAAGTCATTAGGGTATAAGATACACTTGGATTGTGCATTTTAATTAATAAGATTACCATAATATTAATATTGGATATTAATTGATTTTGGAAAAATAGATTTATGGTAATAAGATAAAGATAATCAATATGCAGTAAGATATTGGCAATATTTAGATTTTATTTGATATGAGATATTATAATAAAAGAGATAAATCAATCTAATTGATTTTCCTTATTTTATTGGGAAAATTTTTTTTTCTCCTCCACACCAAGATGGGGCGCCCCTCTCACTATAAATAAGATGTAGGTGTCAAGCTTTTTTGTACATCACAATTGCAAGAGTTTATAGTTCTTGTGTAAAATAGAGAGCATCATATAGAGAGTTTGGGAGAGAGGAAAATGCCAGTCTAGCAACCGGAGTTTTCCAATAGCAATCCAAGGAGGATTCCGACGAGGAGTTCGTGTGGATCAACGATAGAGGCCGGACACGTGGACGGCTTGCGCACTGTACTACTCTCCGTTGACGGTCAAAGCGACGAACTTATAGATCATCCAAGGTATAACCGTCAAACTACTTAACGTGTTTATTGCATTAAACGAAGAACGATCTAGAAAAGGAAATCAAAATTTTAAATTCCGCTGCGTTAAACTAGTGATTTCCTAACACGCCTGCCTACTAAACGTAATACCCCGGAGCAACCCACCTTGCACGGCCTGATCCAATAGAGCTGTCAATCCCTCTGTGCAGATGATAAAAATGAACGGGGAGAGAGGATCCCTCTGCCGAATCCCCCACGTAGGGACAATCTGAGGACCGGGCATGCCATTGACAAGGGCTCTATAGGTAACAGACGAGACACATCTCCGCAATAAGTCAACAAAAGCCCCTAGACATCTGGTGCATAACACCCAGAGATAGTTCCATTCCACCCGATCAAACGCTTTGACCATGTCAAGTTTGATGGCTGCATGATTATGACAACCATGCACCCCCACATTCATAGAATGAAATGCCTCAAAAGCTACAATGGCATTGTCCGTGATCAATTTGCCCGACACAAATGCGCTCTGGTTGCCCGAAATGACATCATTAATAACCGTTTTAAGCCTGTTGACAATGACACGCGATAGAAGTTTGTACGTCGAATTACAGAGTGCAACAGGCCTCAACTCAAATACATGAGTGGGCCACCTTAGGTACTAGTGCAATATAAGTCTCATTCAGCGAGCCTGGATCCATGCCCTTGTTAAGGATAGCTAAAATCACCTACAATACCTCAAAACCAATCACATGCCAATATTTTTGAAGAAAAATCACATGCATACCGTCCGGGCCAGGGGCCTTTTTGCCAGGGAGCTGCTTCAATGCACGAAGAACCCCAGCCTCCGTGAAAGGTTCATTTAGACGGTGAACCTGGCTGTCCGACAACGTAGAGAATTCCATTCCCTCAAAGTCCTGCATCGGTGGTTGTGATGAGGTAAAGATATTGGTGAAGTATCGAGTGACTACCCCTTCAAGCTCCCGCTGCTCAGTCCTTGCCACCCTATCCTTATCAAATAACAGATCAATAGTGTTCCTGGTTCTACGGTTAGTCGTTTTATGGTGAAAGTAGCTTGTGTTTCTGTCCATACCCTTCAGCCAGTCACTGCGCCCTCGCTACCGCCAATAGTCGTCATCCAACGTGTATAAATGATCTAGCTCCTTCAATCGATCCCACTTCGCCGCTATATTATAGTCAGGCGCCTCGCGAAACAAACGAAGCTCTTCCTCTTTGGTCGCAATATTTTTTGCTATATTTCCATGTTTTTGCCGACTCCATCCCTTTAAATCACGACCCAGACCCAAGATGCGACGAGATAAGGAATCAGGATCTGTAACCACAGATGACTGCCATCCCCCCTGCATTTTTTCCTCGAACTCATCATCCCTAATCCAAAACGGATCATAGCGAGGGACATAAAACCATTTAACCTTGCCCCGACGAAACGGATTGCTTGCAGATAACAGTATTGGAGCATGGTCAGAACGTGAGCAGGACAAGTGGTACACACGGTGATTAGGGAACAAGGCCTGCCACTCTACATTTGCCACACCCCGATCCAAACGAACCCAAGTCGGTTGTGTTTTGCGTCTATTGCACCAAGTAAACGGAGCCCCAAAATAGCCAAGGTCAACTAACACACAATCCGTTCATGCAAACTGGAAGGCAACCATTTGTGAGATTGGCTGCAAGCATGGTCCTTCCTGTTCAGATTGTAAAAGTATCTCATTAAAGTCACATGCTACCACCCAAGGCAGCTGATGGGAGCCATGCAAACGACGAAGCAGAGTCCAAGAGTGAATTCGCTCTTCTACATTTTCAAAGCAGTTCAAGCAGTTCGAATCATAATTTCTTAGTGAAAACTTGTGGATTCATAATTATTAAATTTTATGTTATACTATTCGAGTTAAATCAACAATTTAAAAGTTCTAGCTAAGAATTGAATTTTTTTTTATTGTAGAATGTTAGCTTGAAATTGAATATATCAACATCATTTTATTGAAAGAAAAAAAAAAACATTATTTTATATTTATCCCTGTTAGAGGCAGGACATATGACATATGACATACTTATCACCTTTAGTGGTCAGATTGTGTCCATACATAGGCTCCATACAGAATTTATCTGCTAAATTGCCTGATTGATTCTTTCTTTGTTTGCTTGCTTTTTATTAGTATTCTTTATGTAATCTCTGTGGCATGGGTAGGTGCAACAAGAAAGTACAAGTCAAAAACAGCAGAATCAGAAAAATTGAAAGAACTGAATGAATAAAGAACTTCCTTTAGCAGATGTGGAAATAACTAAAAAGAATCTAACTTTTTTTTGGCTATACCATTATATAACTTCTAGTTCAATTTTCTTTGTTTCATCCATTTTTCCTGATAAAACTTTAGCTAGATCTGATACAATGCATCATGCAACTCAGTGGAGCTGTTACTGCTGTGTATATATTGTTGGTCAAATTGAACTCCTTTCCTTTCCAAACTATCTCAATAGGGTTGACCTTAGTATATATATCGAAAGTCCCATCCTCTACCTCCTCAATGACAAGATTGATTGCATGTTTTGAAGATACTTATCAACTGGAAGATGATGATATGATGACCACTACATCGTGTCACTGTACACTCAGACATTGATCATGATGACACTGAATTATGAGTATAGGTCTCATTCATTGATCAATGGTGTATGAGTATATAGTAGCTTAGTTTTGTGGCACGATGCTATAGTGATGAGTCCTCGTCTGAGATTCTTTCGTGTCTCATCTGGTATCTATTAAGGACAGGTAAAGATGTGGTTGTCACAGGCATTCTAAAGGACCTGCCAGTACCAACAGCCATTGAACTATCACGCATCTTTCCAACTTCTTTGCATACGTTATCCACAATTGATAGGAAGTCCCTGACAACCATGAAGATTCTGAATGGATGTGCTTCTTCTTTTGCTGCATCGCCATGAAAGTATTCCGTGACCTCTTTAACAGAAGATAAAGCTATCTGTTCTTCTGCTTTAACCATGCGTATTTTCTCTTCTGCCTCTTTAACGAACTTTTTCATTGATTCAAAAAATGTACTTTGCATACTTGGTTTCTCATATTGCAAGACAATCGTGACTTTTTCGAGTCCTTTCTCTAATTTGGTGACATAGCTACTCAGAACATCTGAATCCATTGATGCGGCTTTTTTTACATTGTCAAGTTCTCGACTTAATCCTCCAACAACGTGTAGACCTTGCTTCCTGAACTCTTCATCCTTGTTGTTTGCTGAAGATGGTTTGTTTATTAGATCACCGTTTGACGATCCTTCTAACCGTATAATCTCTTGTACTACAAAATGAAGCAATGTTGTCTTTCCATCTGTTCCTTTTACATCTGCTAGTTTTAGCAGAGTATCAAGTTTGAAAGCCAGAGCATCTCCCCGAGTAGTTCCAACATTCATTCGGTTTCCTGCTCTCAGTACAGCTTCAAGGAGCTTGAGAAATAACCTGCTGTTCTTCAGCTCTTCACTTGCATCCTGATTTATAATTTACGTATATAACTCAATTTTTTTAGGAAACACCAAGATAAACGGGGTTAGTGGTCGTACCTCAAGTGTTTGGAAGGAGGTCATCAAGTATTTTATTTCTGCATCAAAATTTGCACGGTATAGCATGGCTTCCACTCTTTTGAAGGCAAATGGTACATCAAGAATTGCCTTCAAGAATCTCTCTGCTGGACCTAATCTCGAGGTGTCGCCATTGTAGTCTCTAAGCTTGATCTCTTCCTCTTTTGTTGGAGCCATCTTCACCAAAGTCTCCAAGAGCTCCTGACCCAACCCTTCTGGATTTCCTGTACAAAAAAACCCATAGAAATTGAGCTCACCAAAAATTGCAGGAAAAACTAGTGGCACTTATTAGTTGAACCATTTATATTGTTGTTTTCTTGATATCAAGGGTTTTCCATGCCATCTCACGATTCTCACCATTTTCCGCTCGTAATACTCTACATATCACAGCCTAATGAAGTTACTCATGTCAATTTGCAGTACAGGTTACAATGTTTACGCTGAAAAGTTATACCTCATGTCAATCGAGGAATCACATGAGGTAATTTTACTTACCATCTAGCAGTGCTTCAGAAACTTCTTCTCTAGTTACATTCAGTGCCCTCAACATTATGGCTATATTCTGAGATTTCTTGGGATCAAGAACTCTATTCTCCTGTTCAACAGTAGGCAGAATTGATTTCTTTTTAGCTTCTTTTGGAACCATATTGACTGAATCACATCCAAAAAGGGACTCCATCATATCCTCATTCAACCTGCAAGGACAGAAAAGTACATCTTATTGATATTTTGTAAATCAATGTTAGATCCTCATATCCATATAACACACTTACTGGAATGAGCTTGATTTCAGTTGGTCCCATACTGTGGCTCTGTTGGAGGTAGCTCTTACTTTGTCCCAATGCAAAGATTTTAACTTTGGCCTTGATCCATCAATGTCATCGGCACCATTTTTCTCACAGGAGTTCCTACCAGTGTTAAATTCCTCAATCCCATCATCTTTATGCTTGGCCTGGCCCTGTGATTGAGGCCTTCCTGCTTTTGTGGAACCCGTTACAATATTATCCAATTTTGGTGGAATCAATTTAGGAGGTACTGATACACGTGGTGGTGGTGGTGGTGGTGGTGGAGGTGGAGGTGGCGGTGGCGGAGGAGGAGGAGTAGATGAGGTCTTGGATGTCTCGTGGCCATGATTGTTTAATTGTTGGAGCCTAGCAAAATCAGGGGGAGGTGGTGGTTTGGAAAACTTAGGCTTTCTAGGAGCATATGGAACTGATTGTGCAATATGGAATTCTTTCTTCCTTGTTGGCGGCAATGGCTGAGGTGGCTTAATTGGTGGTGGTCCGATCGGTGCTTTTGTATCTGATGACGTAAAAGAAAGGCGGGATTGAGGGGATGATCTCTTGGAACGTGGAATTGGAACAGAGCCATTGATGAAATTACCATGGCGTGATCCGAGAGTATAAGTATCTTCATCATTGCTCAAAGACGATCCATGTGGTGTGTAAAATGCATTTTCATGATGACTCTCTTCATCGGAAGATGAAACTGGAGTTGAACTTATGCCCGGTGGCGGCGGCGGTTTAGTTAAAGGCGGTAGAGGTTGAAGGTCAGGACTTGGCCGATACCGATCATTTCTTTTTACAGAGTTCAATTTCCGGTAAGGTGAACCATTAAAATCATTGTTTTCACTCACTGCTGTTCTTGCCGACGGCGGCTCCACCGTACCAATATACAAAAAAGTGGACGTCGTCGTCGACGTCGACGGCGGCAATCTAGATTCCTCTCCGTTTTCGTCTCTACTTATTGTCCCAACTAATTTCTGGGATTCATCTGGGTGTTTCGACCTGTGCTTGCAAATGTAAAAAGCCAATGCCGACAACATGCCCAGTGTGACAATCCCAACTGATACAGCAATGGCAACTTTTTTAACAGGCTTAGTTTGCTGCGGCTGGATAGGGTCAGGGTGTGTGACGGCGGTCCCATTTATCGGCGATGATGGCGGAGGTTGATCCTGTGTAGTAGGACCTTGAGGAACTTCGGGATAGAATGGTTCATCTGGGTCAGGGAAACCACCTGGGTTTGACGGCGGAGGTGGTGGTGGAGGTGGTGGAGGTGACGAAGGTAAAGCAGTTGCAGGAAACAAAGGTTGATGAAGAAGAATTCTCCTGGGAAATTGCTTCACAATGAAACCATGGAATCCAGAAGCAGTGGTGGAGAAGGGAAAGGAAAAGAAAGAAGTTATCAATAAGCATGAAACAAAAAAGATGGGAAAATGCTGACCTCTCAACATTATGATATTTTCTTCTGTGCTTTCCACCAATTCATCTCTCTGCTTTTGTTTCACAAATCCCCAGTGCCAAAAAATATGCTCCAGTGGTGGTGGTGGTGGCTCCGGGAGAGAAAAGAAGAGAAGAGAAAAGAAAAAGGAGAAGCTTCTTTCTTTTTAAGCCGGGAGAGATCTACAATATTATTAAGTTACCTGTTAAAGGCTAATGATATCATCAGCTGCCGCACTTTTCTTTGTCTATTTTATGACTTTTTATTAGTGAATGAATGGGAGAAGACAAAAATTTAATCAATTAAGTAGAAGGGCGATCTTTTGAAACTTTTTGATAAAGACAAAACTATTTATCCACTATCGAAATTCACTGTTGAAATTCACTGCTTAAATTATTCTCTAAATTCATTGTCGAAATTACTAATTTTCAAAATTCATTGTCGGGATTACCGATTTTCTGATTATTCATCAAAATTACTATCGAAATTCAACGATTTCGGGATTACTAGCGAGATTCACCGATTTTCTGGATTCACTATTTGTCATTCTCGCTTATAAAAATTATCGCATTGTCATTCTCCCTATAAAATATATGTAGTTACATGTCGTATTAATAATATTTCAGATTGTGTCCTTATCCCTAATTTTCCATTTTTATTATATCAACTTTAGAGAAATAAAATAGTAGTAACATGTAAGTGACTCACTACTTTTTCTTTTTCAGAATAACAAAATGATTTACCACCTCAAGAATGATTTAGATCAATACATGGTTTTGTGATTTGAGAATAGTTAAAAAAGTCGTATATACAATTTTCTTACGGGACATCATGTTTAAAGAATTAATTATGTCATCTGGTTTCTAACATCAACAAGTTTAAGTTAAAAAAATGTAAATGAAAAATAAGAGAAATCATATAGAAAAAATTATTGAAAAAAATTCTCTATTAATAATATGGAGGAGTGATAGAGTTACTCTCTTAAATCCGTATTATTTTTACACCATAATCATCTAACCTTATGTTTTTCACTTGTAAAATGATATACTCCATTCGTCTCGTAATATAAATCATTTTAATTATTTTTATGGTGTCCCAAATATAAGTCATTCTCACATTTCAATATAAGATTATGCATTGTTTTCACTTTCACACTAAACAATGCAATATTATAAGTCACTCTAAAAAAAATACAATATTTTACCTTGAAATATTAAAAAGTAACTCATTTATGATTTTTTCTTAATCTGTGTGAAAAAACCAAAAAGACTTATAATATGGGACACCCTACGTTTTCACTAATGCAGCAGAAGAGGGAGTACAAAATTATATTGGTGTAGAAATGATGTAGACTTGAGGGAGTAGCTCTATCAGTACCCTAAGACTCCCTCCTATAAATTAAGAAAAATGTAGTTAATCCTTGAATCTCATTTAAATAATCCAATATTTTTACATTTATGTCATTTAAGTAGTTGCTCGAATATTAATTCTATACATTTTTATTGTAAATATTGTATGGAGGGAATGACATTTGAAGAAATTTGATAATAAATAAACAAAGTAGACATTTGTTTTGAGATAAACCAAAAAGTAAACGTGGACAAATTAAATGAGACGAAGGGAGTAGTATATATTTTTGCTTTCACAAAGTGTCAGATAATCATTCGAAATATTATCGAGCATCTCAAAGTATTCGTAGTTTAATAAAAAAAATTTATAAAGACACTAGCAAAAAAACCCGTGCAACATGGGGTGTATGATCTCTTCTGAAAAAATGTAATACTCAACATGTATGAAATAAAGTCCTGTCAAATTGCTTTGCAATTCAACTTAACCCGCGCAATGCACGGGATTGTTGAACGTCATTGAGACATGCAATAAAAGAAAATCTAAATTCATAAACGCGTGTTTTATTTCGATCAGAAAGCAGTAATAAAGAAAATCAAATGTTATGTTTTGTCCATATGTAATAAACATGCACTTGCACACCATGGTCATACGTTTGTCAATAAAACATTTGTGTCACAATTATAAATCAAGGAGTAGTGTAATTTTCTTTTCACAACTGCAACGCCACTCATATTTAAGCACCTGAAAACACCAGGAAAAAAAATTAAATTGCATGAAATTTAATGTACAAGGTTAACAAGAGAAAAAACAAAAACAAACTGCAGCATATTTAATGTACACTGTGAACATGATTATCTTAAGAGTTTATTTCGTTCCAACTTGTAATTAACGCGGACTATTTGTTTTGACAAAATAAAGTAAAATAAAATAACAATTATTTTGAGAGTTTTTTCCCCGGGGTTTCCTATTGCTAATCGGCGTGGAGTTTTTGTTTTGTCAAAAGAAAAAAAATGTGGAGATTAAAAAAAAACAAAAAAACAAAATTAACAAAGATACATGATATTTACAAAGTTAATTTTTTTAAAATTTTGAACGTGTTTTTTTTGATAATTAGAAACAAAAAATGTGGAGATTGGAAATAAGAGAGGGAATGTAAAAAATAATATAAAAAAAAAAAAAAAAAACTGCCCGACATTTTAATAAAATCAGAAAGAATGTGAATATAATTATTAAAGTATAAATGAAACAGAAAAAATGATCTAGAATTATCATCTCTTCTCGAGAATTGCTACTAAATTTCCGTTCAAAACTCTCAATCTTACAACTTACTGCACAAATAAGCCAAATCATCAAAATTTGAGCCAGTTTAGACATTGCCTGCAAAATCACAAACCTAAATTTTGATCTTAATTAATTAATGTATAAAAGAAACATAAAAAATGATCTAGAATTACCACATCTTTTCGAGAATTCCTACTAAATTTTCGTTCAGATCTCTCAATCTAACAACTTAATGATCAAATAAGTCAAATCATCAAAATTTGAGTCAATTTAGACATTGCCCGTAAAATTACAATCCTAAATTTTGATCGTTTTATGAAGTGACAAGAAGAAAAAAATGCTTCGACTGCACAAAAAAAAAAAAAAAAAAAAAAAAAAAATACTTCGGCTGCACAAAAAAAAAAAAAAAAAAAAAAATGCTAAAGCTGACAGCTGAAAAAAAAAATTTAGTAGATGAAATTAATAGAGTATATAGATTAAGCAATTTCAGTCCGGCCAAAGCAAATTTAACATGTAGTACAAGTAATATAGTGTAAAATACAATTACTTACGTGCTTGGACGGTTTTGTCTAGAGCAACGGTCTCCTTTTACACTAACTTTAATGAAACAAATTAGGAGCACTAATAAGCTTTTTTTATTCATTTTCTTGACAATATATATTCCAACAATCAATTGAATCAAATACAAAAATAAATTACATTCCTCCTTAGTCAGTATTAATTCAGACATGTTAACTTAATCAAAATAGAATTATATCTTTATGAGTCATTAAGATGATGAGTAACGTATTACAATGTTTTATTTATTACTAAACTGGGTAGCAAATCATCATTAAATTGACAAAGTTGCTAGCAATATAATGAGTGCCTAAAATCTCTTTTTTTAAAGAAAAAGAATCATATCCAATGACACAAAATTATTAGCAAAGTAATAGATAATTTAGTTAAAAATCATCAATCCTTTGGTTTCACCCTCTGGTTGCTCAAGGAAAAGTTTTTTGTTTTGAAAAAAAATATACGTTTACTAAAGGTACAAAGGTATGGATGTCTCAAAATAAGTCCTAAAAAATTTAGACTAAATGTTTTTTCTTATATTCGCAAAATGTTCGCATAACTATATTTATTTAAAAGTTTAAGAACAATAAAAAAAGACATAATTATAAATTAGTCATGTTTGTAATGATTAAACAAGCTAATAAATAATATTCTTTTAAATTTTTAGGGTTTTAAAATGTCTCAAATAAGATGGAACGGAAGGAGTATTATTTTTCTTTTTTCTTTTATTCTTATATTATTACGTACAAGTTACAAATACTATATGAAGGTAAAAGGTTTCGCATTAGTATTATTCTCTAACAAATTCTATGTTTCAATGATTTATGACTCATTTGTTTTTGTAGGAATAGAGTGAAATGAAATTATTTTTCATTTCATTTTTAAAGTACGATTGTAATGCGGCGAATGAGATTTCATTTCAACAAAACAAAAAAAAAAAATTCATTGCATACTAAAATTGATGGATGAGATGATTGAAATGAAAATCGACAAAACAAGTCACATTCTACAACGTTCACTCACTCTACCTAACTCCACCTCCGCCATACTCTATTATACTACCCTACCTTACATCACTTACACTCACCGATCACACCACCAGTACTACTCCTGATATACCCGATCCGGACTGGAACCCGAGCATCTAGATTGGGCCTGGATCCAAGCCCAACTACAGAACTTGGGCCTCCATTCTGCTAGTCCATAGTCACTAAGCCAGACTCATCCCCACTCCGACATCTCAGACACAGGGGAGCTATACATATTATCAGGCTGGCTAAGCTTCGAGCTGATGACAACAAGATAAAGGAAGACATGAGTCCGACCTCCTGTCAAGTCCGCCATCTCATTTTGACAGCTGTCTGGTCGATTTATACCTAATTTCTCTTTATTATAAGCTTTTAATGTCTTGTCATGATTAAGCTAAACCTACTTAGCCTTTGCCTATATATGAGACCACAATGTAATAGAAAAGATCCAAGAACTAATACACACAGAACTACTCTGTCATTTTGTCGACTCACTTGTGTTTCCATTCATAAGCATCAGTCCGACCACCGTTGTTCTTGATATCCACTGCTTCTCATTTGAGAAATCATACATAAACAACCGTATATCCTCTTTATATTACTATTACCGCAAACCTGATATATCCGACTATATCAACTCCTAGTCTGAGATGCCAGATCATGGACTTGTCTTGACTATTTACAATACCGACACAAATACACAAACTCTTGTTAGTGAGGAGAAACTATCTTTTTTTTTTTCCTGAGGGGTAGGAGAAACTACCTTTATTGAGGAGAAAATGTTTACAAGCTCCTGTGAGGAGAAAATATTTACAAACTACCACCAATACTACAATATTTACATTTTCTCCTCACTAAAGACAAACTCTTGTACATTTTCTCCTCGCTAAAGGGAAGCTTCTTGTGTTATTCAGGCTGCTCGTGCTAATAAGTGCAACCATGTAGTAGATGTTTGCAAGAAATGCAATGCAGTTTTGTGTTGTAACACCTTCTTTTACATAAATATACAAGTTCTTCATGTTTTACACCAAAAAAAAAAAAAAAAAAAAAAAAGAAAAAGAAAAAGAAAAAAAAAAGAACACGTTACTCTGGAACTTCATAAATGAAAATATAGTCTAGAATTTCGTGTTTTTTTTTTTTTTGTTGTTGTTGTTATAATTAGATTTGGTTGGCCCAACAAAAGAGTGGGTCAAGCTTAGAACCTGATGTGAGCTCAAAAATCCAAAAGGAACCAATAGTGGGTTTGTCAGAGGCCCAACTTTCGAGTATTGCCTAGTAAACAAAAGATTGTTTTTGATTGCATTCCAGCACATGCATTGCAGACAGGCAGTTCAATTATAACGCCTTTGCTAAAAGCCTAGGACACAGGTTAATGGTCCAATCAAAAAAAAAAAAAAAAAAAAAAAAAAAAAAAAAAGTTAATGGTCCAACCCCAATTCTCTGATTCTCTCCCTTCATTTTACATGAGTATTTATTTGCATAGCTGTAATCCTATCAATACATAAAACTACCTTTACACCACATCAAAACAACATTCAGAAAATCGATTTTTAAATCAATAATCGACTTTCCAAAATTCTTTATGAGAATCGTAATTTTCAAAGTTGATTTTTAATTCAAGAATCGAATATTTAAAGGTCGTTCTGGTATAGTGCATATGTAGTCTGATGTATCCGTAGGTTGGCTGAGGTGCAAACGATGTCGCCCATTTTATAATAATTGGTTTTCTATCCGATGGTATGGAACTCTTGAGACTCACCTCTCACGTCTAACAAAGGCTTTTCGACGACTTTGTGGTCTATTAGGACTTTCTTCAGACTATTCAGATGGACTCTTCAACCGTACACATGGATCGAGAGGGTTAGAAGATTGACCATAACCTTGTAAATGCTCGGTCAATACTCAATGATATCTTTTAAGGAATTTAAAATACCTACTTGACCCTATTATAGACGGGAGTTGTCGTAGCCCCACCCTTCGAGACACCTTCTATATTGTAACGCCCCCAGACCCCAGGCCTGGTGGCGCTAAATGAGTTATAAATGATCCGGTCAACTGCTTAGACCATCGTCTTCGCTAGGTCTAAAAGGGTTAACCCTAGCTGACAAGACATTTATGTCTCACACTTATATTGGGGTGAGCATGACTTTACTTTACCGATGTGAGATTTTACATTCTCCCCTTATAAGGGACTGGCGTCCTCGCCAACATTCTCCCCCCTTATAAGGGACTGGCGTCCTCGCTACGGTGTGGCACTTAGTTCCGTATGACAGTCGGAACTGAATACCATTTATAACGCCCCTGGACGGGCGCAGTAGCGCTTAAATGAATCATAAATAGTCAGGTCAATTGCTTTCGGACCGTCGCCCGTCGCCATTAGATCTAAAAAGGCTAACCTGCCATTTAACAAAACATTTATCTATCACACTTATATAGGGGGGTGGACAAGACTTTACTTACCGATGTGAGATTTTACATATATAGTCCATGGCGCGTAGCACATGAATATAATACATATTTTATATCTCCTTGCAACCGCAGATGATCACTTGTAGTGTTAATGCCATACAAACGTCAATGATGGAGCAATGCAACCTCCATTAACTTTACTATAGAGATCGGCTTCTCTAAAATGCCCCATGATTCCTATTTTCACACCATCTTCTTCATCATGCAACAAACACTTTGGTATCATAATATGAAGTGTCATCATAATGTAAATGAAATTGATCAAAATTTTATTCCAACACACCCTACACCCTAAGTATCATGAATATCAAAAAGATGAATAATCTAAAGTTGAAAAATGATGAAATAATATACTGATTTTTGTCCTGTTTTTTTTTTTTTCCAGTTATTTTTGTCTTTTTATCACTGCCATCTTTAGGTAAACAGTGAAAAAGTGAAAGCAGAGTACGAAGTCCCAACGGTCCAATTGTAGCAGGGCAGAGAGCACCGGCAAACAGGTTCACAAATGTCCAAAACATCTACTATTAAGGAAAAATGCTACTACCAGCTAGTACTAGTACTAGGAGTACTAATTACCCACACAGTACATACAATTTACACTTCATTAATCCATCTTTATCATCCTTTATACCTTGCTTTGCAAGTAATTTTCTTTCTTTTTTAATAATGTAATGTGCTCCCCCAACTACAAAAAGAAGATACACCAAACATTCATTTTTCATGCTCTACTCTTTCTTTCTTTTGCAGATAGATATGGCCACTATGTTCAAACTAATGCCTTTGTTTTTCATCTTCCCCTTCTTCTTGGTTGCTCTTTCTGGTAAACAAAAACATATGGAGTATATTTCTTTTTCTGAATAGTATCTGCTTGATTTAAGTTTTAATTTTTTTCTTTTCTTTTTTTGCAGATGCAAGTCAAGAATCTGTTGAGTTCTTAACACTTGGTGGTGGTGGTTCATCTTCTACACTGGCTGCAGCTTTACCAAATGAACAACTGAAAGCTGTCTCCGCCAGTGTTTTGACAGCTGAAAAATGGACAAGAACCTCTGTTTTGGCTAATTATCCAGCCATGAATATCACTGCCATTGTTGTAGGCCACAATCTGCTATGTGTGGAAGGCCAAGAACACTCTTTTAGTTTGGTCTTGCCTACATTAAGAAACATCCATTACTCTCTCACTAGATGGGGTTTGCAAAAACAGATCAAAATCTCTGCTTCTTTCTCTTCTAGTTGTCTCCATCTTGATTCTGAAACTTTTAGAAATGACATTGCAGATTCACATATCAAGCCTCTGTTAAACTTCTTGCTAGAAATTGATTCCATTTATTTGGTGAACCCACATTCAATTTCAGCTTCTAAAGCTTTGATTTTACAACAGTCCCACTCAAATGCGTTGAAAAATCTTGGGTTTTCTAACCTAACCAAGATCAATTTCATCATATTGGAAGGACAATCAATAGGAAGAAAGCTTTCTTCCATTGTTCACTCAGACCCATTTTCCCCTGCAGCCTCCCCTGACCCAGCTACCGCCACACTTCCGCCGTTAGCCGGCAAGATTTCACCTTCCCCTTTGTTTAGCCCGCCTTTCGGTCTACACTTACCACCATGTAATCCGTCGGCGTCGATTGGCGGTGTTCTGACTCCGGCGGCTGCGCCACCATCAGTAATAGGTGGTGTGAAGAGTGAGTTATGGTGTGTGGCGAAGCCTAATGTCCCACAAGAACCTTTGCAAGAGGCTATGGATTATGCCTGTGGAGAAGGCGGAGCTGATTGTGCAGCCATTACACCTCAAGGAAGTTGTTATTATCCGAATACTGTTTTGGCTCATGCTTCTTATGCTTTTAATAGCTACTGGCAAAAGACAAAGAACCATGGAGGGACCTGTGGATTTGGTGGGACTGCCATGCTCATTAGCTCCGACCCAAGTATGCTCTGTTTCCCTTTCCCCTATCTTCTCCATTTTCATTTTAACAAATTTATCATGATATTAATATTTAAATGGCTGAATTCTTCTTTCAGGCTACCGCCATTGTCGATTTGTTCTTACCTAGAAAGAAATTGAAGAATTCAGCTTTTGCAGTTACAGAGAGAAAATGAAGGTGGGGTTTGGTTTGGCTATGTACATTTGGCATCCATGAAAGCATTTTATTAATGTCACTGGAACTCTCTTTAGAAACAATATTAAACTCTAGTCTTTTGTTTTAGTATCTGCATTTCAGGAGCATCCCCTTTTTCTGTATAATTCTAACTGTGAACTACAATGCCTGTTCCTTTTACATTTGTTTGCCTATCCAAAGTGATTCATTGCAGCTTTCAATTTACACCAACTTTGAAGAAAAGAAAATGGTATTAACCTCAAAATGCAGTCACAAGATACACCTGTAAATTATTAAACTAGATGTGTGATTTTTTATATGAATCTCATTTAGATCATATTAGTTATCGAGTATCGTAATAATTAATATTATATAAGAATGATACTTTATGATACAATGTTGTTATACTTATAACGTAAAAACATACATGAACAAGAACAGTGAGGCCAAATGGAATTTCTCACCTTGAAGATCAGTGCACCGTAGGTTTGTATGAGAAGATGATAATGGTTATATGTGTATGATTAATGATACCGACACAACCGTTCAGTCGTAACGAGCAACACAACTTGTGTTGACATATTGATTATGATGGATATACAATGTATTGCTTTCTAAACAACATAAGAAAATCGTTATGAGGAGTTCATTTACAACTTTTACAAATTGGAAATAGGTAGTAGTGGGGAAAGTTGTATGACCACAACAATTAGGTTATAATAACGGAGGCATTAGACCATTAGGAAGCCACTTGTAGACATACCTACTTAAGTTAGGAGACGAATGAGAACATTCATACTACATTTAATAAAACTGAAAGTACATGATGCAAAAGCCTAAGCTATACTTCAACAATTAGTGACTAGGCAACCGAGGCTAGATATATCCACACACGGTGACCGGAGGCATTGGACACAAGATAAAGAATCACTTTCCACCATAATAAGCCATAAAAACTCCTCCAAAGTCTACAAAGGCCTCAAGAGCTTCCTTTATCAGATTTTCATTCTATCTATGCCACACAACGAACGGGTTTGAGATTCAGAAGGGAAAGAAGGTATGTTTTAAGTCTTCTGTACGATCTGGAAGACCACATCATCTCATCGCCTATTGTTCTACGTTGTAAAGCTTGTCCGTTGCCAAAGAATTTTGCATGGCTCTTCATAAGAAGTGCCTAACCTGTTGCCTAATGGAGAGGGACCAAAGCGGGCGCCACACACTACTCGAATTGTTTGAAGATGAGGGTCTTGACGAGGCGAGGAGGGATGAAGAAGTCGTGATACTAAACGCGATTCCTAACTTTTGGTATGTATGATAGGATCGGTATAGGTCCGGCCCGTGGCACACAAATTAGCTCATATATTGATGGTTTAGGCCTAACTTGCCATCGTCATTCATTTATGTATTGTTATTATATTGTTGGGCATTTATTGTTTTGTTTTTTTTTAAGTGAATCTTGACATTTAAAGTCCAATTAGACTTTTTATTATTTTAGGCATTTTAGTAGTTATTTTTTTTTAGCCATTTTAGTAGTTATTTTTATATTTGGCCCATTTAAGACCCGTTTCTTTTTTAGAAAAATGGATGCTCGGTAAATAAAAACAGAATAGCAAACTGAAAGACTCTAAAAGCTTGTTTTTATTGAATTGATTCTTTTATTGATACAATAGAGAATTTATAGGCTTATACTACTTAGTCTCTAAACAACATTTATTACAAAGGTCGTATGTAATCAAAATACAATCATAAAAATCATTCAAAGATTAATAATAAGAATTATTCTCTGCATTAATGGTGTGATCAATCAGATATCTCTTATGATCTTATCTTTCAATACCCTCCTCAAACGAAATTTGGTTTGGAGAAATGAGTTTGTTTGGGTGATAATAATTTGGCGGTATTTGGAGGCATCTCCGCTCCGCGATTCTTCCAAGTCCATAGTTGTGATTTTGGAGGGCAACTCCACTCCGCCGGTTCTTCCGGAGTCCATAGTTGTGATATTTGTGAAGTGCATCTCCACTCCGGCGATTCTTCCGGAGGGCATCTCCATCTCGACGACTCTTCCGAGTCTATAGTTGTGATGTTTGACTTTCTCGGTGCTCGTATGTCCGGCTCTTCTTTTGATTGATTTTTATTTTTTGGATTGTGATATCGGCCACCAATTGTTTGGATTGGATCTATCTTGTGCCTGCACCAAAATAAAGAGATAGAACGGATGTGTTTTTATAATTACTGAAATAATTTGGACTCGAAAAATGACAAGGCACTAATATATTTTTATTTTTTTTGGACCTGATGGACTCGAAACTAAATGGAATAAAGGAAAAAAAGTGAACGTGGGGTGGGGTGGACAGATTTTTTATTTTATTTTTTGGTTAGATGGGCCTTTTTTGTGTGGGAAATTATGAAGGTCTGAAATGATAATGATGATTGACGAGAGCAAACGGATGCATGAAATTGGAAGACGATGAGAATTTTTCGGATTAAATAGAAGTGGATGGACGATTAAGGATTGTGAAGCAATGAAAAAAGTTTAGAAGCAGAAGAGAGATCGGGCGGGGTTTCGTAGGGTTCACCAATGTTAAGGTATACGAACCCCCACCTCTGTCTCTGATACCATAAAGAAAAACAGAATGACACACCGAAAGACTCTAAAAGATTGTTTTTATTGAATAGATTCTTCCATTGATACAATAGAGAATTAATAGGCTTACACTACTTCTAAGCAACATTTATTACAAAGATCGTATGTAATCAAAATACAATTATAAGAATCATTCAGCATTAATCATAAGAATTATTCTGCATTAATGAGGTGGTCAACTGTATCTCTTGTGATCTTATCTTTTAATACTCGGGACATTAATCATCTCTAATGCATTTGACCATAAAGTGCAACATTACACACAAAACGAAATTGTTTTATGTGTACATTACACGTAAAACAACATCGTTTTATATCATTTTCTTGCACTTGATGGTAAGTGCATGGGAGGATATCTTTTTTTTCCGTGTTCGCTTATATAAATGCTTTGTCATTTTATTTTATATAGAACACTAGTAGCCGCCGGTAATACAGTGTAAGACACGGGAGAATAGTAGTGGCCGGTAAAACAATACAAGGAGCGGGAGAACATTAGCGGCCGCCGGTAAACAAGGCCCGGGAAGCCAACATACGCAATAAAAGGTTAGATATGAACCTTATTGGTGTTTATTTTTTCGCCCCATGTATATTCATTTTGGGAAAGAGGAACACAAAAAAGTAAAGGGAAAACAAACAGATGAAAGCATTCAAAAATTTCTCATTCTTCCTCATCTACGATTTCATTCACAAAAATGGCTCGTACCAAGCAGAGACATGGCCGGAGAGTCAAGGTACAGGAACGTGATTCAAGCTGGTTCAACACTCTCTCAAGCATAAAACCGCCGCCGTCAACGACATCCTGCTTGGCCGTCTCTCTGATAACGAAACCGTCGATTCCGTCCCTCTTTTTCACTCACAAATCGGTCTACTCCCTCCCCTCGAAATCGCACTTATCTTGGTCAGTTAGTCTCAATTTTGTTCCTTCGAATTATGTTTAAATTCGAATTCCATGAGGAATACTATACAGATAAAGGGCTGAGCATTGTGGGGGTATTTCCATGCCAATGAAAGATTTGATGACTTTGAGCTCAGCACTGTGGCTAAGAATATTGGTGATCATATCACTAAATATTTTCCCATTGCTGCTCTACTTTTGATAAGACTGTCTTCAACTTTTTGAAGCAAAAAAATGCAGGAGATGCAATATTTATGATATTTTTTAACACATCAAATACAGTAGTATCCTAGTCATTTGAGGGAAAATTATATCCTAGGACTCCTCTTTGGGAATCTGCTCACGCCAATGGCGATCCTGGGCCACATGATTTCCACACACGGGGACGTCACTGTGTATTCCACCTCGAGAAAGCTGTGGTCCACATCCTCTGCCACGTGAGCGGCCCCCTACTAGTGAAATCCCTCTGATATAACGACCCTCATTTGAGACATTGATAATTGTAGACATATTGATGTAGTAGTATGCATTGATTCATCAATCAAGATGACAGGAGTGCGTCTAGAATGCCCGACACTATCCTAAGTCATTTGAGTCATTGATCATTGTGGACCTGTTGATGTTGTATGCATTGATTAATCGATGACTCAAGATCATGGGAGTTGTGTCCCTAACACTTATTTTTGCCGGTTTGATGTCCTATTTTTCAAAGTTTTCCTTTGGTCGATTTTTTTGGACTTTCTTGAATCATTGGAAGAATGAAGCTTAATGTGAGTCTTTTTTTCTTACATGAATTGCAGCTTGATAACATTAATCTTGAGGCTCTGTCCAAGGGGAAAGACAGAATCTGGTGATGCAGGTAACAACAAGTTATTTGCAAGTTCTCATTGTTTTCATTTAAGATCTGTTTTCTAATTTTCTTTTTGACTGGTTGTACAAGCACTCCAAGTTGCACGAATTGCGGTGGTCTGGCAGTGATGGGTGAAGTGTCTTTGGAGAAGCAACACCTCATAATGTAAAATGCACAGCTCAAGGATGAATTAGATCGTGCTTGTGCACTTGCCGGGAAGTTTTTCGGAAGGCCCATACATGTATTGGCTCCACTATTACCGGATTCAAGCCTTGAACTTGGAGTTGGAGGAAATAATTTTTGTGGTTTGAGCAGCAACGCCGTAGCATCAACAACATTACCTTTACCATTGCCGTTAGGTAGTAGTCGAGATTTCGGATCAATTGGGAATTCAAGTAGTCTTGCAATGGTAGCTTAGCTCCAATGAGATGAAACACAAACACGGCTGCTGCTGCTACGACCATTGACAGATCATTGGAAAGATCAATGTATTTAGAGCTTGATTTGACAGCAATGGAGGAATTGGTTAAGATGGCACAAACTAATGTGCCGCTTTGGCAAAAGAATCCTCAAGGAGACACACAAGTATCGAATCTCTGTGCTATCCATGCCAAAAGGGTTACCATCATGGCCAATGTCAAGCGAGCTTATTTGTTCTCAATGTTTTAGCATTTACATTTATATCATGAATTCAAGATTTTTTTTTTATAATGGTTCTTGCAGCCAAGATTTTTCAAGCCTTCAGGCTGTTGGTGATCTGGCTTTCACTACTAGAATTTCACCTTTTTGCGTCAACTTTAAGTTGACGCAAAAAGTCAATTGTTGTCTCAAAAACTTTTTTTGAGACAACATGTCGACGCAAAGTTTTTGAGACAACATGTCGACGCAAATACGTTGAATCAATAACTTTGTACCAAATGTTTTTCTTGTGACAACACGTTGACGGAAAACCTTTTGAGACAACATATTGTCCCTAAAATTGTCAACAAGCCCGGAACAAATTTGCTGACGTGGCAAAGGTGTTGGCGACAACACTGTTGTCTCAAATACTGATGACGTGGACTACCTTTTGGGACAACACGGTTGACGCAAAAAATGCTGACATGGATTTTGGGACAACATTGTTGCCGCGAAAAAATGCTGACGTGGCTAACATTTTTGCGACAACTTTGTTGACGCATTTAATAAATCTAATATTTTTTTATAAAATTATTTTTGAGACAACGTTGTTGATGCAAAATAAAAATAATTTTTTTTATATAAAATACGTTCCTTACACGACACCTCCTAGTCATAACCCAAAATACATATAATAGACAACCACGCAAATATGGTTCACAACAGAAATAAAACAATGAAACCACAACCCAATTCCATAAGTCTAAAGAAAATGCATGTCTACAAATCGTCAACAATCATCATCATACGAAACATCAAGTCTAATTAATGAAAATGTCTAAAGCTCATCATCGATCTCATCATCGAACTCATCATCGATGTCATCTACACGTGAAGCATCATCTGAGACTGGTGGAGGAGGGGGAATATGGATCTCTGGCATTTGAGTGTCAAGAAGCGCAGTCTTCACCCAGTGAAGAAGTGCATCAAGAGCATAAGACACATAATGCAAGTGCTTGCGCGTCGCATCATGTTCCTCCTTGGATACTGATGAATATAAATAATTCCACCACCTCAACAGTGAGACAATCAACTGCGGCCACCCTCCGGCATGACAAGAGAGATCGCAAAAGGCGACCATCGCGTCTCACCTCGCCGCTATCAAAGCATTTGCGGTCCCAGGCAAGTTCAACGAGATCCTGTGAATCTCATCCAGGCAAGTCAAGAGGGGCGAGGCCGGAAAAGGCTTGCTCCATGCGACCTCAGAGAGATAGCCGCCGATAGATCCTGATCTTTTCCCCACTTGTATCTTAGATATTTCGTCTTGCTTAGTATCTAAGTTAAACCTTGCTATTAGTAAAATATCTAATAAATTACTTATTCCCTAAGTTACCCACCTCTATAAAAGGGGTGGTCATTGTAGACAAGAAGATATATATGAAATATAGAAAATACACACTACACTTGCAAGCCAAAGCTCTGTCCATTCTCATTCCTCCATACCACCACCACGCTTGAAGTATCACCACACCTTAAATACAATGAGATATCCACCGTCTATACACACGCAAGGACACCTGCGACGATTTATACATCATCAGTTGGCTCCGTTACCGGGAACAAAAACGGCAGTTCACCTGACCGGCTCCATCATATAGAAATTACATATCAGATCGCCAGGAAGTCCGACTCAAAGCAAGTCCTGATCACAAACATAGTCATAACCTATGATTTGAAGCAAAGAACAATGAACCCCAAACTCCTGCGAGGCGTTGTACAAACACATATACAAGGCGACGTCGCGATAGAGACACAAGAGATTACATAAGCGGATGGGAAGGATCACAAAGGGAATTTTGGCCCTAGCGATGCCCGAAATTTGATAAATCGAAGGCTAAGTCAAGAGAGGTCGTGCGCGATTGGATGGGAAAATCGAGAGAGAGCATCTCGATCGCAAAGATAGCCAGAGATCAACCCCTCAGAAAGAGCCGGATCTTCAAGAGGATCCGGAGATTGCGGAAATAAGGAATACGCGAGGTATCACGGAAACTATGTACTAGCCAATTCCGTCTGGTAGCAAGGGCCAAGCCCCAATGTCGATCGACCCCCAAATCCCAGGAAGGTGAAATCGCTCCAGCGGCGGTAAATAAGGGCCGCGAGCCGATTCACGGATCGAGATAGAAGAAAGTGTCGCTCCTCGGGCCGCAAAGGACCTGGAAAAAAAGCGTTGTTCGGACTTGGTTCTCCCAGATCGCGATCATCGGGAGGAAAAATCGCACGAAAAAGGTTCGGCTCTCAAAAGGTTGGGTGAGAAGGACAAGGCCTCGGCCCCAAGTCGTCTCGGCCTTCCCGAGGAGGATCTCTTCTCCGGCGAGACAGGGGCGCACCGGCGCCCGCATAATCATCCGTGAAAAGAGGGCACGCCGGGAGGAGTCGGAAGATGCGAGTCGAGCGCAGAGCGAAGAAGGCTAATACACACGCCTTTGTTGCCACCTGATTTCGACCTGCATGGCGCGAACAAATGGAGATAATGAAAACGAGCTCGCCGACTTGAAAAAATCGAGGCCGGCCGAGAGAGCGCTCAATTTCGAGAATCGACGTGCTCGCCAAGAGAATTACTGAAACATTGCCTACGGTCGCGAAAAAGTTAGCTATCCCAAACTATAATTACTACAATGGAAATTCTTGCCCAAACGATGGCTCACCGCTTTCCAAGGTCGCATCACCACAGGCAACCCAAAATAAATCCGCTGGTGCATCGCCTTAGTCGGAAGCATCGAGATAGGGCCGCCTCTTGATACGTGGACTTCCCATGGCTCGATAAAAAGGTCGGGAGGATCTCTCCGAGAAATTCGTCAGAGAGTTTGAATCGGCGAGTAGACCAAAGAAAACTATAGAGGACCTATACGAAGTTCGCATGGGAGGACATGAATCCGGAAAAGAATATTACGAACGTTTCGTCAGAATATACGATCAAACAAGAAACATTCCGGATGATGCAGTTGTCACATGTTTCCTCACAGGGATCGCCAAGGGTCCAATGAAAACTGAGTTCAACCTACGGCCCCCTAAAGCGGGTCTCAGGGAAATGTTGGAAAGGGCTCGAATGATGGGAGTCAGCGAAGCGCCGTCCTCGGCGGCGAAGCCAAAGCGGGCAACCTTCACGAAAAGAGGCGCGCCGAGGAGAAAAAGAAAGGAAAAGGGCGAGATGCTAACCACGACCGCGAGGTATAAAAGCCTTATAAATTCAATGAGGACAATTTTACCCGCTCAACACCAAAGCATCTCAAATATTGTTCAAATCCGCGAGTACTTTGACAAGCCCAAACCCATGAGGCGATCCCGACGATCGCGACAAGTCCAAGTCTTGTGACTATCACAAGGATCATGGTCACATCACGGATGAATGTTTCACGTTAAGGCGAGAAATAGAAAGGTTAATCCGCGAGGACCAAATGCGACTAAGTATAAGCGAGATGGGAATCTTTGGTACCGATCCAAGGTCGCCCCCAGCGTCTATCGAAAAGAGGTCCAAGTTATCCACGGGGATATCCTCAAAGAATGATCGGTGAAATCTCGGATACACCAGGATCAATACGCGGCTTTGAAAAGCGAGATAGTATTGGGGAGAACGAGAAGGAATCATGTTCACTAAAAGCGAATTGGCATGGCGAGGCCCCATGGAGGTACCCTTGTTCTCAAAATCGGAATAAATGACAAGCATGGAGTCGTGAGTAATGATCGACCACGAGTAAATGGTCGCGACGTCATCTATTTCGACTGTTTAAAACAGATCGGATTTGGAGAAGCTAAGTTGAAACCTTACCTCGGGGTGCTCGAGGGCTTTACCAACGACACCGTGCGGGTCAAGGGAACGGTCGACCTCAACGTCACTTTGGGCGACTATGAGCCATGCAGAACTGAGATAATCACATTTTTAGTTATTGATCTTCCCTCATACTACAACATTATCTTGGGGATCCCGGCCATGAAAAAATTTCAAATGGTGGCGTCCGTTCCCCACCAAAGGGTCAAATTTCACGTAGGGGAGGAGATTGGGTCGCCATCACCGACCCGGAGCTTTCCTCGACTATATGACCAAAAGCAGGTCGATTCTAAGCGACCCCGATCGATGGTTTTAGCACGGCTCCGGATCGAGATCGCTATGATGAAAGAAATCCGGAGAAAGCAGTAGAGGTGGAAACATTGCAAGTTCGGGACGAGCCCGACTTCACTGCTGAGGACGAGTTGATCGAGGTTATAATAAACGACAAATATCCCGATCAAAAGATAAAAATAGGATCGAGGACCACCGAGGAAGAAAGGGAAGAATTGATCGGGCTTCTAAAAGCCAACTTGAGCGCCTTTGCATGGGAAGTAACAGATATGAGGGGCGTGGAGTCAGAGGTCGCTTTGCACTATCTAGATGCCGACCCCAACTTCAGACCAATCTGACAAAAGCACGCCGATTCTCTCTGGAAAGAGATCGCAATAAAAGGCGAAGTCAAAAAACTTCTAGCGGCGAGGCATTATCAAGGAGCTCCAATATCCCACATGGTCGGCAAACGTAGTGATGGTAAAGAAACACAACGGCAAGTGGCGGATGTGTGTCGACTTCAGAACTTGAACAAAGCTTGCCCCAAAAGACCCTTATCGCGCCCGGATTGACAAAATGGTCGACGGGATCGCCGATTCAAACACTTGAGTTTTACGGGCGCATATTCCGGTTATCACCAAGTCAAAATGGCGATGAAGACAAAAAATGACGGCCTTCGAGGGCGCAGGTGGACTCTATTACTATGAGATGATGCCTTTCGGCCTGAAGAACGCAGGTTCGACATATCAGAGAATGGTAAACCGAGTTTTCAACACACAAATAGGCAGGAACATGGAAGCCTACATTGATGATATGGTCGTAAAATCAAGTCGCCAGGTCACCTGGTGGACCTTCGCGAAACCTTCGCCAATGTAAGGGGCCACTCAATGAAACTAAACCTGCGAAATGTACTTTTGGGGTCCAGCGAGAAAAATTTACAGGCTTCATGGTGAGTCAAAGGGGATCGAGGCAAATCCCGAGAAAATCGAGGCCCTAGTCAACATGGCGAGCCCACCAAGATTAAAGAAGAAATGCTTAACGGCGAGAATCACAAACAGGTAGGTTTGTCTCAAAATCCATGAGAAAGAAGTCCGCTTTCTTTCAAAATTTTGAAAGAAATTTGGTACCTTCTCTTGACAAATGAATGCTCCTGCATTTAAAGACCTCAAAGAATACTTGTCAAGACCGCCCGTTGTTAACCAAACCCAAGGCTCGGGGATATTTTGTTTTTGTATTTGGCGACCTCGAGATAGGGCCGTAGCATGCAACACTTGTAAAAGAGGAGAGGGCTCGCGAGGCTTGATTTTATGTTTCCAAGGCTCTAAGCCCGTTGAAAGTCGTTATTTTAATATAGAAAAGTTGGCTTATTGTGTTGTTATAGCGCCCGCAAATTAAGGGCTTACTTTTCATCGCACACCATCGTAGTCTTATCAAATGCATCGCTAAGACAGTTCTTCACAAACCAGACTGTCCGGTCGATCGCTCCGATGGGCCATCGAACTTCTTGAGTTCGATATCCGATATGAGCCTCGGAAGGCTATAAAGGCCCGAGGCTCTCCCGCATTTCATAAGCGAAAAACAAGCTTCAACGAAGAGGCGAAAGAGCGAGTGCCGCTCCAAATGCGACCAGGATAAGGTCACCCACGGAGAGGCGAGCCTATCGTGGCCAAGTCACCGTTGGCGACTCGTCCGATGGCGTCGCCAATCACAAAGGGTGTGGCGGCGGGAATAATCTGTTAGAGCCGGGCACATCGGAAGAAATCGGCGGTGCTCGAGATTCGATTTCACCGCCTCTAATAACCAGGCGAGAATACGAGGCCGTCATTCTTGCCGGGTTGAAACTTCGCCAAAGCCATGAAAGTCGAAAATATACAAGTATTTTGCGACTCACGGTTGGTGGTTAATCAAATCAATGGGTCCTTTGGCATTCATTGCGAAATTTTACAGAGGTATATTAACCTCGTCAAAAGACTCGAAAGCAGCTTCGCATATTGTCAATTCAAAAACATCCCTCGAGAGGACAATCATAGGCGTATCTATTTATCCAAATTAACCAACGAAGACGCGTCGTGCGATCCCAAAGCATCATGGTCGAACACCTATCAGAGCCCGCCATCTCCCAGGTTGAGATCATGGATTTCCAACCCAAGAATTTCCAACCCAGGAACACTTGTTGGGTCGACATCATGAAGTCTTATATTGAGTTAGGGGAGCTTCCCAGCGATCCTTGCAAAGCTAAGGCCTTAGTAAAAGGGCGCAAGATATATGATTATGGACGATGTGCTTTACCGTCATTCATTCTCGAAACCCCTTCTGATGTCACGTACGACTGAGAAGTGACGGGCATTCTAATAGAACTACATGAGGAATGTCGCGGCGGCCATCCCGCCAATCGAACACTAGCACGAAGGTACTTCTAGCCGGATATTATTGGCGAAATTAGCGAGAAGACGCCAAATCTTATACCCAAGCATGTGATGCTTTCCAGAGGTTCGCCAAGATCCCCAGCTACCCTCGGTCGAACAAAGCATAGTGGTAGCTTTGCCTGGCCTTTCGACATGTGGGCGATCGACCTCATCGGACCTTTGAAGAGGGTCGCTCGGGTTGCGAATACGTGGTCGTCGCGGTGGATTATTTTACTAAATGGGTCGAGGCTAAGGCCTTGGTAAAAACCAATACCAGGGGACATAACATACTTTTGCTCGATCAAATATGGACAAGATTTGGTGTTCCGAGAGTGATGGTTTCCGATCACGGACCTCAATTCGAGAGACGAATTCGGCCAGATTTTGTGAAGAGAACAATGTTAAACATTGGCAATCATCCGTGTGCTACCCGCAAGGAAATGGGCAAGCCGAAAATGCCAACAAACAGTCCTAAGTGTGTTAAAGAAGAGCCTGGGTGAAGCAGGCACCGGGCGGATCACCTTCCAGCGGCTCTATGGGCACTCAGGACGTCGCGAAAAATCACAATGAGGGAAACTCCTTTTGCTTTAACATATGGATCTGAGGCTATGGCGCCTGTGGAAATGGCCTTACCAAGCCCTAGGGTCGTTTTTTACAACGAGGTCAATAATACAAATGGCGCGCAAACTCGAGCTTGATCTAGTAGAGGAGCGCGCATCCAGGCATCTGATCGTCTAGTCAATTATATTCGCAATCATATTCGCAATCATCACTTCGCCGTCGGGGATTACGTTCTACAAAAAAGACAAGCCACGGGCCATGAAGCGAAAAAAGGAAAGCTATCGGAAAACTGGGAGGGCCCCCTACGGATTTCGCGAGTTATAAAAAAGGGGACGTACACGCTAAGTGACAAGGAGGGCCGCGAGTATAATAGGCCATGGCATGCAGACAATCTGAAAAAATACTATATGTAACAAGCTAATTCAAATAAAGCTGTTCTTCCAAGTGGTATTTACATTCTTGTCTTTTCGTCGTCGTCCAAAAAAAAAAAAAAAAAAAAAAAATATATATATATATATATATATATATATATATATATATTTTTCAAACATATCGATCAAGCCTGGACAAACTTCCATCACCTGCAGGATGATTACCTTCCTCCGATCACATGTGTGGAGGTCCAAAAACGACACCACGCTTGCAAAGGGCTCCACCGGATAAGTTTTTTCAAACATATCGGTCGAGAGTATGGAAGGGAACCACAGGCGCCATCGCATAATTTGGTTATCGACGACGAAAGGCATCGGGCGACACAGTACCTCGGCGAGCTTGACCCACCGAGCACGCATATCTTAGTGCCTCGCGATGGATCAACACTCCCCAGTCTATATCCACCCGATGGTCGCGAATGGCGTGCAGAAGGAGCGCTTTGCTCTCTACTAACAAAGATCGGCGATCGGCAAAGATAAGAGCGCGGGAATTTATAAACTTCTTCCACGCACGGTCGCTGCGAGAGAGGTCGGACGCAGTCACTCCCAAAGACAAAACCCGCTGATGCTCGGGGAACAGCTCACACATTGCAATACTTAGGCGAATCTGCCTATTTTCCTCATCTGCAAGGTCCCAGGCGATCTCATAATGGGAGGAGGGATTTATAGCGGGTATGTTAAAAACTTGGTTAATCCTCTCCGGAGTAAAGATAACGGGGACACCCCGGAGAGAAATGCTACTCACTACCCCGCCAGAGGCTACCTCAGACAACACGGAATAAAATTCCCGTATCATGGTAACATTATCTGCTGCCAGAGGTTTAGCAATAAATTCCCACCAGCCAGAAAGCCGAACGCGCAGCATGGAGCCGTCTTCTATTCGTTGTTCATTTAAACCCCTCTCCCTCATAATATCACGCCACTCAAAATAATCCCAGAAATAATTCTTGGCTAAGGGGGAGGCAGTAGTGAAGAAGGGGGAAACATCCCGGATAGGACGAGCTTTCCATGTCCGAACCCGGCTGCTTTCCCCTGGATGAGACATAGGGGATAAACGATAAAGAGGATAATTAACAATTGAGGGAGAAAGAAAGCAAATTCAGTATGAGGCAAGAGGTAGAATGAGTTCCAAAGTAACCCCCTTTTATACCAGAGAAGGGACATAATCAACGGTTGGGATTGACTGGATCCTAGGGCCAGATATGCAAACTGCCCCGAAAACCAAGGCAACAGGAGGCGTCGGACCATAAAGAGACCGAAATTTATGGCTACGATTACAATCGACACCTAGTCATTAGGGTCATAACTCTGCGTTAATGACACGATCAAAGGTCGCTCTGAGAGGCTCGATTTTACGGCAAAGCACCGCTTCACTCTCGTAGGGCGGCTGAAGCTTTGAAAAATTGACGTCGCATAACGACTATGGTTAGAATGAGACGACGACGTTTCATGATCGCTTGACGCCATCAAATTATTGAAACAGACCTCGCATCGAATCAAGAGGACAAAGACACAAAGAAAATAAAATAACTTTATCACGACCTCGCGAAAAGGCCGCCAGATAGTCAACACGAATCAGGGACAGGAAAAATCAAGTTTTATAAATTGAAAAATGCAGAAAGTAGATTGTCAAGATATTACAACTCAAGATTCAGTCAAATCACAAAGATAAATAGTCAAAGTTACAAATCAAATTTTCAAAGGGCTCAGCAGAAAATCCAAAATCTAGAGATCATGAGGGGTAGGTGGGTGTCTTTGATGAACTCATCGCCTTGCTCGAGGACGGCGGCTTCTTCAACGCCTCAAAGTTCACAGGATTAACAGGAGCGGGATCCCAAACAGGCTCGCCACGATCGAAATAAGTGTCGATCTGAATCGAGGTAATAAGCTCACTGGCATAGGGAATCTCCGGGTGAAAAGCCACCAAATCAGGATGACCTTGGTGCATGTTCACCCACCGCACCATATCGGCCAGAGTAATGTGCTCCCTGCCTCGGTCAGCCCAGATGCAGCGAGCTAAGTGACTAAAACCCTGATCAAAGCTATGCTCCATGAGGTCAAAGAAGTCATCTGAATCCTTGTAGGCGGCGACAGCCCCAGACTTGGCCTCCTCAACGGCCTCGGCAGTTCTCTTCGCAGCTTCCTCTGCAGCTCTCCTCGCAGCCTCTTTAGCAACCGTATCCGCCTCAGCGAGCTCATCCCTCAACTTAGCGATCTCCTCCTGCGCCCCCGCAAAATCCTTGGTCAAGGTGGAAACTTTCTCCTTGATTTCAGCATCCAGCTTAGAGTGCTCCTCCAGGACTGATTTCATCTTTTCCACCTCGCCAGCCGCGTGCCTAGCTTTCTTTTCGGCAGTAATTCTTGCCTGGTCAGTCGCCCCTAGCTGCGCCGTCACCTTTATCATCTCTGCCTCGCGCCTCTCAGCGGCCTCGAGCACCCTATTCAAGCGAGCGCCGAGCTGGGAAAAGCAAGGGGGAGTTAGCAAAAAAAAAAAAAAAAAAAGAGAGAAAAAATTGAAGAGAAGTCTTACCATAGAAGCTGCAATCCCAAACTGGCCGCTCAAATCTCTGATTTCGGCGATCTCATCCTGAGGCGGAGTATTATCTTGAGCCGCGAAGCGGGCTAGAATGCCCCGACCAATCTCCACTTGAACATGATCAGGATAGTCGAAAGGGATCGGCCCAAGAGGAATCACATCAGCAATTGCTTCACCAACCCGGCGAGCTTTGGATAGGTCAAGATCCTGGGTAAAGCTCGGATCCAACCATAGGGCCTCTTTCCCAGAGTGACCTCGAGGCAAAGTTTTTTGTGGCAGTGTCTCAGTGGGCGCGCTCTTCTCCACCGGGATTTCAACCTCTTCAAGATGCACCGGACTGGGAGCGGACCGTTTGGGTGGGCGATCATCCTTCGCCTTCTCGGGTTGAGCTCGCTTTACGCCGTGCGACTCTTTAGCAGGGGGATGAGTCTTTTTTGAGGCACCGGCTGACTGGGCTCGCAGCGAGGCGGAGGAAAGTCGCAACAAGAGGCGCTTGAGGTCGCAGCTTCCGGGTTATGTGTCTCGGCGACAACCGAGGCATCCACGGTTCGGGGCACTCTCCCTAGAGCCTTCTTCAGAACCTCCTGTCGAGCATTGGCTGCCTTATCTGCCTCCGCATTAAGCTTGTTTCGGTGAGCCCTGCGAGCATTTGGATCCATACCTACAAAAGGAAAGCGGTTTAGAACCCAACAAAACAAAATGAGCATATACAAATAAATACAAGTGGACAAAGAAAGTTACAAAGCGGCCTAAGTATAGGATCGCCCCCACATTCCGGACACTCAGAGGGAAAACATTTGTTGATATGACAATCCCCAATCCAGTCCGGATCGCAGCTCTCAGGACCCATTCGTACCAAGGGCGTGGCATTCCCCCTGCCTACTAGGCCCGCCATACATACAAAAGGCTCGGCCAGATCAAGAAGTTCAACCCAGGAAACATTTCTCCGAGATGGCGCCGCCCCGTCCGACTGAATTAGCGTCATCAGCCCCTTTACATAGCGCCGCTCACTTACAGGGGGGTCAAGAATTAAAAGCGTGGATTTGCCTCCGCGGACTTCTGCCCTAGGAAAAGGCCAACCTACCTTCGACTCGACTTTCAGTACCCGCTGCCCCCATTTGTGAAACTTATTGGGAAGCGGGAATAGTAGGCGGGGAGTCTTAAGCCTCGTGGAGACTTGTCCAGGAATAGACGTCCCACAGAAGGAATAAAATTGCCCCAGTAAAGTTAACGTCGGCTCGATCTTCAGAATCCGGCACATAACTGTAAAAGCCATCAACTGGATAATAGCCCCGACGGCAAAATCAGAGGGGAGCGCCTGCATCTCCTTGCAGATCTTCACAAAGAAAGGATCGAAAGGCGGTCTCAGACCCGCATGCAGATGATGGAAGTGGAGGATAAGGGTGTCCTCGGAGCGGCGCGCGCTTACATAATCCTTGTGATCCCCGGGCTTAAATTTGTCGGACTCCTTCTCATAATCGAAAAAAGAAAACCGATACACACTAGTGTCGATTCCAAATATACTATTAATGGTCCTATTGAGATCGCTGCCCTTGCACAGTCGGGACCATTTCTTCTCAACATCCTTCTCATACGCCGTCATGATCCCAAACTCTCGCATAGCTTCAGGATTGTTCGGTCGAGAGCTCTTCGGCTGGGTGGCGGCCGCGGCGGCCTCACCAATCGCATGATTTGGCTCGCAATTTTCCTCTTCTTCTTCGCGCTTTTTGCGGGCATCCGTGAGATATCTTCCGAGGCAATTCAAAGATTTTCATCCTCACTGGACCCCATTAACTCATGAACTGCGGCGTCCTGAACATAAGCTTCGTCGTGATCGGAAGCGCCGCTAGTACTCGGGACCGCAGTTTGTCCTTCAGCCGGGACCGCAGTTTGTCCTTCAGCCGGGGACGCGATCTTTTCAGCCCCGTGAACAGTTGGAGATTTTTGAGCCCGCGCTTTCTCTTTAAGGCTCACTCTACGCGGCGGATTTCTGGCAGAGACAAAGGCCTCCAACTCAAAAGGGTCGGCATCCATAGTAGTGACCTCATCGCCAGATAATCTCGCCAACATCTGCAGAGTAGTACTTTCCACTTCAACCTCGTCCAAGTAGATCGCCAACCGAGGCCGCGAGATAATATGGGGTCATCCTCAAGATAATCGTAAATCTCCTTTCCGCGAGAATCATCGCTGAATGATCATTCCCCGACATCCTGCAAAAACAAGGGAGGAAAAAGGTGGAGCTTTCAGACCTGGTATAATAATAAATTAACCCAGGAAGGTGATCGCACCCACTTCAATACCGCCTCCTCCGTTTTTGCAAGAAAGATCGCAAAGTAAAATTACAGAGAAAAGCAGGTGTCGAACTGGTGACTTGCGAGTTGGAAAAACATGCTTATACCAACGGGTGAAACCCCAGTTTTCCCAGGAGAGCCATAATCTCTCCCCAGAAAAACCCCATTATTAATCAAAAACAAATCAAGGTTACATCCCCGTTGCAGAAAGAAAGATGAAAATGGTGCCTATTGAAAAATAACGCAGGAATGGATGAATAAAAGTTAAAAGAGAGGAGTTCTTACCCGATTTGCTGAAGAAAAGAGGAAATCTGCGTGAATATTGGGAAATGCTCAAGAAAGTGGCCGGAATCTTCAAAAAGAACCACCTTGAAATCCTAAAACCTTCAAAGCTCCGCCGCAAAACCTTAAGAACTCCGGTCGATAAACTGCGAAGGGAATAAGGAAGGCTAAAAGTGTGAGGAGGTTGAGGGGTGAAAACCTTATATAGACAAGGGGGCCACGATCGAACGGTTGGGAACCCTTCATCCGACGGTTCAGATTGGGGCGGCAGTTACCAGTTTCGAAATTCGAAGGGGCGTCCCATCAATGCTCACGTGCAACTGCCTAGGCAGTTGCAAAGGCGGCCGCATTACTCAGCAGAATGATACCCATAGGACTGACGTCAGCCACGATTAACGATCTCGCCTCGCAAAAACAGACCGAGTTACTTCGAAGGTCGCATGCTTTGAAAGCACGGCCCTTAGTGAACAAGTCGCATCAGACGACAAGGTCGCAAAAACAGACCCAGAGTTACTTCGAAGGTCGCATGCTTTGAAAGCACGGCCCTTAGTGAACAAGTCGCATCAGACGACAAGGTCGCAAAAACAGACCCAGAGTTACTTCGAAGGTCGCATGCTTTGAAAGCACGGCCCTTAGTGAACAAGTCGCATCAGACGACAAGGTCGCAAAAACAGACCCAGAGTTACTTTGAGGTCGCTTGCTTTGAAAGCACGGCCCTTAGTGAACAAGTCGCATCAGACGACAAGGTCGCAAAAACCGACCCAAAGTTACTTTGAGGTCGCTTGCTTTGAAAGAACGGCCCTTAGTGAACAAGTCGCATCAGACGACAAGGTCGCAAAAACTGACCCAAAGTTACTTTGAGGTCGCTTGCTTTAAAAACACGGCCCTAAGTGTACAAGTCGCATCCAACGACGAGGTCATAAAAGGTGTTGACAATTACTCCATCCTTCATATCCTCAGGGAATATTATTAAAGCACGGAGTAGGGGGCCATTGATGAATATAAATAATTCCACCACCTCAACAGTGAGACAATCAACTGCGGCCACCCTCCGGCATGACAAGAGAGATCGCAAAAAAGGGCGGCCACTGCGTCTCACCTCGCCGCTATCAAAGCATTTGCGGTCCCAGGCAAGTTCAACAGATCCTGTGAATCTCATCCAGGCAAGTCAAGAGGGGCGAGGCCGGAAAAGGCTTGCTCCATGCGACCTCAGAGAGATAGCCGCCGATAGATCCTGATCTTTTCCCCACTTGTATCTTAGATATTTCGTCTTGCTTAGTATCTAAGTTAAACCTTGCTATTAGTAAAATATCTAATAAATTACTTATTCCCTAAGTTACCCACCTCTATAAAAGGGGTGGTCATTGTAGACAAGAAGATATATATGAAATATAGAAAATACACACTACACTTGCAAGCCAAAGCTCTGTCCATTCTCATTCCTCCATACCACCACCCGCCGGAGTATCACCACACCTTAAATACAGTCAGATATCCACCGTCTATACACCGCAAGGACACCTGTGACGATTTATACATCATCAGATACATGACCCGGAGATGGAGCTGTGGTAAACCGTTGAGATAATGATTTATACGGAATAGAGGGTCATATCCCTGGTATGTAGCCACGTCGCCGCCCAAGAACCTTTTCCATTATTTCTTTCTCTTGCGCGGGAGTCAGACGTGCGCCAGGGGTTGATGATAATACCCGTTGCGCCTCCGCCACCATGCGATTCTGAAAATATAATAATTCATTCACTAATTAGTCATCGATAAGGTTAATTAGTAATGATTGAAAATGTAAACAATTTTGAAAAACTTACATGATCCAGCAAACTGCTAAAGGCTAACCCACTCCCCATCCTTATTCATATGGATTTGCTTAAACACCTCAAAATCGGTGTCCCGGGCTTTGTACCATTTGCCGTCTATAAAAAAAATGATGACCAAATCTTGTGTCCAGATCAATACTCAAATGGTCTCATTAAAAATAGAAAACTGTTGGATGGCATCCAGCGTAACTAAAGGTTTTTTCCACACGTAAACGGAAATAAGCATAACAAAAGATTAATTGAAATAAACTAGACAACCCTTGTGAAGCAATCAAACAGTGTGTATCATGCAAAAGAATCAATTAAATATCAGGCAAATCTAACTTATTATTATTCAATAGGTCTCTAACAAGATGACCAAGTTGTTTCTAAAAGACAAAAATAAATCAACAATTCAAAGAATTTTAAAGATATACTTACGGAGGCATGTCGGCGTTGCGCTTGGGAGGTCCGCCCCTGTAAGCTTGGATACCTCACTTTTTGTCGGCTATTAGTATTCTTTTCAGAAATTTTCTACATGAAAGCAAGATTAAAGAACACCCCAACACGGCATTGCTAATCATATAAACAACTAGCATCACAAAAACACATTATTACAAGTAAATAATGAGCTACTACACTAATGTAGAAAAGGTTACCTGAAAGGCGTCGGATCTAAACCTCTTGACACACTCCAGCCACTCCTGGCGGGACTTACAATGCTTTCCCTTTCCACTGGTCTCTGCCTGAGGCCCCAAAAGCTTGATCCTTCTATTGATTGCGTTTTTCCAATTCCTATGCCGGGAAGCAGCATCATGCAGAACAACGTCACGATCGACCGGCTGGAAGTGATACTGAAAGAGAAAGACACAAAATTACAGGAAAACTAAAAATAGGATAACAGTTGAAGTTTTTTTTAAACATAAGAACTAAAGTTAAAAAAAATGAATGTATTTCGTTAAGTACAAACCCTTGTATCTGCAAGCACTTTTTCGATATTACTTTGTGGCACATCCTTAAAGTTATTGTGCCAAGCCTCACAGTAGGTGCGGACATAGATGCCAACGCCGGTCTAGTACAATTTACCATATTCCCCTACGGCCTTCCGTGTGCGATTTGTGTTGTCCCACTCTAATGGGATGGCATGGCCGAGTTGCATACGTAGCCGAGTAATCTCTTAGCCGATAGCAACACCACGTCCCCTAGTTTTTGGCTCTGGCGGGAGTTTGGTTGGAGAGTTTTTTTGACAACACATTGATTTGTTGTCTCAAAAAGTATTCCCGCAAAAATTTTTTCTCCGGCGGGAGTTTGGCGGGAGAGTATTTGTGACAACGTTGTCTCTATTAATATTATTTGCGTCAATTTAAAATTGCGCCACTCACAACAACCGTTTGACTCAACGCGTTGACGCAAGAGGGTCTTTTTTTAATCAACCAAACGTTGACACAAAAAGTTTTGTATCAAAAATGCCAGATTCTTGTAGTGTTTGTATGGTTGTAAAGGCTTTAAGCCTGAGTTTATAGATATGATCCATTTCTTTAAAAAAAATTGGATTCAGTGACGTTGATGTAGCTGTATATATATGTGGATACATAAATTTGCTAACTTTGTAAAATAATTGTAGTCTTTCTTGATGTAGTGTCATTATCGATGTTGTGTCGTTTTTTTTATGTATTGTCATAGTTGGTGTAATGTTAATGTTACATGTTATACAATTGTTACATTATTGACAATCGGTAGTGCATTTTGCATTTAACATTTGTCATTGTATCTTCAATTGACTCTAAATGTGCAGTGACAACTAATGTGCCCTTCATAAAGTGTAAGAGAAAATATAGTGACACTTAATGGTGAATATACGATTGTTTTGATAGCATTGACACTGAATATGAAGTACTGGGTGTTATTGTATGTGCGAATGCTGATGTCACTGCATAAAATGTTGTTGTCATTGGGTGTCACTGCATAAGGTGTCACATCATAAAATGTTGGTGACATTGGGTGCCACTGCATAGGGTGTCACTTCATAAAATGTTGGTGTCGTCGGGTGTCACTGCATAAGGTGTCACTTCGTAAAATGAGATATCAGAATAAAGAGGACGAAAAAATATGAATTATGTTGATCAAAGTTTTATATCAAAAGATATAGCTGTTTCAAGTCGAATTCATAAAGAAAAAAAATCGATTTTCTGAAATCAAGTCGGAAAAATATCAAATGTTATCGCGGTGTCGCTTCATCAAATGTCACTGCATCGCGGTGGTCCCTACATCGTGATTGTCACTGTATCGTGGTGGTCACTGTATCGCGGTGGTCATTGCATCGGGGTGATGCGGTCACTACATCGAGGTGGTCACTACATCACGGTGGTTAATGCATTGCGGTGGTCACTGCATCGTGGTGGTCATTATATCGCGGTGGTCACTGCATCAGGGTGGTTAGTGCATCGCAGTGGTGAATGCATCGCGATGGTGATAACGCCTTAAATAATACCATTAATTATACCTTTATTTGCCCTGAATCGTGCTCAAGAAGGGATAGATAAGCTCGTTATCATACGGAATATGTGTTAAATGCTATGTGTATGTTCCTAGGATCATGATTCTGCATCTATGTTATTATCTCGTAGATTTGGTACTGTTTGGTCTTGTTTTATACACTTTTCAGGATGTACCAAAGTCTGGAGCATCTAAGAATGGATCTGGACCGAGAGAAGACACTGGGCCAAGAGAATGAAGTCCAAGAAGAAATCTGCCAGAAAAAAGGGATGAAGAGCTGGGCCAGTTTACCGAAGCCCAGGTCCGGTATACTAAGGAATTGGAGGACACGAAACTGAAGTCTGCCGCATCTACTAGGTCGGTTAGGGTTTATGTGAGTCTTAAGTCGGCTATAATGCCTATATAAAACCGCATAATTCAATTGTAACATAGGCAATACAATACAATATATCTTTTATATAGATTTGATGCAATAAAGTTCATTTAAAGATTTTGGTGATTTATTTTATGGTTTCCTCCCCTCCACGCCATCTCTAGCTTGAGTAGATCAAGCTAGATCTCCATAACCGAAGGTATGAAGCTTTGAACGTTCCTTTGTGTCTTTATTATGGTAGATCTGCTTGTATTTACGTGTTATAGTTAATCTACATGTTTAACAACCCCATAATTTACTTGAATTAATCAAAACGAAACAATGTAGATCCAGAAATAGGAAACGCCGCCCCTGGTAAACCGGCGGTCTATACCGGTTTACCGAGGCAATATTTAGAAACCCTAATCTGGAGGTTTGGTGTCAGCTACGCTGATCGACAAGTTTAATTATCAGTAGGTTAGATCTGGGCAATCTACTTATTGTATTCGTAAATTAACACAAAGGACTTGCAAGGTGAAGTGTTAGTTAGGACATTGTCTTGATGGATCCCAAGGAACGTTGTAGTCATTGTCGATAGCTGCTTAGGGAGGTTTTTGGTCTCGTGCCGGCAACTCTAGTTCTTACTGTGTATGGGCTAATACAACAAACGAAGGAGGTTAGTTGCGTATAGATTGTCTGCTATCCTTACAATGGAAGTAGATAGGAGTAGGAGATGCACCCGTAGCTAAAATTGGATTAAAACGTTCGATTGATTTAAGGAAATTAATGGGGAAGTAGACATAAGGATTAACTAGACCAAGTTAGTAGGTAGGTGGGGATGGGGAAGGAATACCATGTTTCTTTCATGTTTATCGTTGGTCAACGACCATAGTTGTTCTCTTAATTACGTTAGTCTCGTTTATACTTGAGTTGC
This sequence comes from Gentiana macrophylla, assembly GCA_026214975.1. Classification (NCBI taxonomy): domain Eukaryota; kingdom Viridiplantae; phylum Streptophyta; class Magnoliopsida; order Gentianales; family Gentianaceae; genus Gentiana; species Gentiana macrophylla. Next base: position 48,755 of record JAOBSW010000725.1, on the reverse strand, counting down.
ATTGTCTCTGTGGGATCGACCTTGATTCGCCTTTGCTATACTACGATTGACCTAGTACTCTTGCTAGTATCAAGAGACTTACACGCGCGATCAGATGGTCAATGCGTTGGGGGTGGTCAATGCATGACGGTGGTCAATGCAGGCCGGTGGTCACTGCATCATGGTGGTCAATGAATCACGGTCGTCACTGTGTCACGGTGGTGAATGCATCGCGATGGCCACTGCATCAAGGTGATCACTACATCACGGCGGTCAATGCATCGGGGGTGGTCAGTGCATCGCGGTGTCTCTACATCGTGTCGATTGCTATGAAGAAAATTTTGAAATATGAATTATGGTGAAATAATTACGATGATAGGAGTTTTATATTAAAATATATAAACGTTTGAAATATTGAGTAAGAGATTTTTTATATTTCCCCAAGTTTTCACCGTCCAAAAAAAAAACAAACTCTTCGAGCGCCCATGTTCTCCTTTTTTAAAGTTTTTTTTTTTCATTATGGTTATTTTTGTCTATCTATCTAATTTATGTTTTTATAAACAATGAAATGTTTAGCATATCTTATTTGCCTAATTAAGTCTATTTTGTGTCCTTTTGGACACTTAACCCTAACAAAGGACAAATCATGCTAGGACCCAGTTTTTTGTCTAATTTTTATTAGTTAATTTTTACCAAGAGTAATGATACGCTTAATGAAAAAGAACTAGGCTAATCCGTTTTCAAGTGAAAAATCTGCGTTTTTTAAACTTGAGCGTCACCGCCTGGCCTTAAGAGCGCCGGCACTCATCGTGGGCGTATTTGATAGCGGTTTGAATGAGCCAACGCTCATATTGGGCGTCTGAAAGAGCGATATATGGGTGGTTCTGCCTATCTATGGGCACCATCGCTCATCTTAAAGAGTGGGATAGGGCCCGTTTTGATTTTGGGGGTGTATTATTCGGACAATCTATCTATACTCATAATAAAAATGCAATGAGGTGTTTCTCCCAGAGAGTGTTCCCCCTGCTCCCCCCCCCCCAAAAAAAATGTTTCCTACAGATGTTTCCCCATTCTATCCTTTAAATTTGTGCATCGTTTATTACTGGATTAGGATTCTTTTTTCAGGCTACTACCCTGGGTATCTTGGATTCTTGATTAGCATCCTCTGTTGTTTATTTTTTAATACTCCCTCCGTCCCGCAATATAAGTCTTTATAGGTTTTAAACACAGTTTAAGAAAATTAATAAATGAGTTGCTTTTTAAAATTTCAAGATAAAATATTGTATTGGTTTTTGAAAGTAATCATGCCCCATTCCTGCATACACGAGTCCTTATCCGGAAAGAAGCGCTCGGCACATATATTATCAAATAAATTCAATAATATATGTAAGCCTTACGTCATACATCGAACTAAAACGACACGGAAGATAAAACGACCGGGAAAAACAAAAGACAAAAGATCGAACGCACGGTTTTCAATCTTTGTGAAACTAAATCCAATAAAGAAAACTAATCATCCAACATTCAAATCCCAAAAGATCTCAAAAGAACTCAACGTAACTAATCCAAAAGAAAGACAACATTGTTTGAACTTGAATCAACAACATTATTGAAAGAAAGCAAAACTAAAGGAACTAAGTCTTCAAGAGCTCCATCTCACACATCCTCGTCAAAGAACTCATCACCCCGTAACAACTGTTCATCTTCTTTGGGGAAAGGGAAAGACAAACATAAAGTAACGGGGTAAGTACATAAGTACTCAGTAACGCGTAGAAGATCGTACAACTCTGGTCTCATAAAGAAATAAAAGCAACGCCGTCTTTTATTAATTCATTTCCGTTATTAGCCCTACTAGCTAACTATCATATTATGTTCATTGCATAACATGAGGTTCCAAAGGTATCTAGCTTAGCTCAAGTTTGTTACATCATGAATAACAAGGGCACTACGCCTAGTAATAGGATGTACTAGGACAATCTGGTGCAACCTACTTAGAGACTCGCTCTAGTAGCCCCGGGAATATCTGAGTCCCGATAGTGTGATAACCGGCAGAATGCACCAGACGCTTTATCTGGCCAATCGATTGACCGGCGTGGGTACAATCTACTTTGTCTGGTCAGAGAACACATCGCGATATTGTACTATGCCTCACCAAGCATTGCATGATGTTTAAGCTTATTAATCTAGCACATATGTTTGATTAGATGTTTAACTAGCCACCTAAGTGTTTTCAGGTAAGCTCCCTCACACTTCCTACCCTCGTACTTAGACCTCTAGACACGGACAAGCCCTAGCAATTACACAGACATCGATAAACCCTAGCTTATCGAAGCACAAGGCAAATCCGAAGCTTCCAGTGGTCCCACACTTCATCTTTTTAGGGAATCCATGTGGTGCCGGAACTAAACGCACGAAAGCTAGTTCGAGCTTTGTCACGTAAGGTTATGCATTAAACACACTATTATAAAGCTTGAAACACATAAAAAGGAAAGAAAAACGATCAGTAATAGCCCTGTCGAGACAAACCCTCTTGTCCGATCTTCGGGAAAAATAGCGATCTGATCACAAAATCTATCTATCTGATTTCATGACACTCGGTCGACCGGAAGGCTTGGTTCGGTCGACCGAGCCTAATTATATATTTTTTTTTTTTATTTTTCAACAACGTTACGGTTTTTCTGCGCTCTGCGTTTTTCTACTCAAATTCAACCCGACATCGACTTAAACGAATTAAAACCATGAAAACAATGATGCTAATTGCCCTATCACTTTACGAAACCCTAATCATACGATAAGAAAACCACGTTACCTTAATCAAACGTTAACTGATCTAGGGATTGTTGATATCAAAACGATCCTCGTCTCGCGGTGATCCTTTCTCTCTTGAGACGTCTGATGAAAAGAACAACGGATTAGCCTCGAGATTGAAAACTTCTTCTCTTTTTTCCTCAAAAGCTGCGCCCCCTTTTCCTTCCTGCGCCTCTCTCCCTTTTTTTGTCAAATAACAACTAGGTTAAAATTAGGATTAGTCTTCCTTTTATAATCCCAATTACCTAATTATTTAATTATTTTCCTTAAAAAGAAAACCCTTGTTTATCCCTTTCTTTTTCTCCATAAATCCATAATATTCTGATTTTTGCTAAAAAGACCGAATTGCCCTTTTTAAAAAATCGGGATATTACATTCCTCCCCCCTTAAGAGGAGTTTCGTCCTCGAAACTAGATCGTACCTGGTAGATGAGGGAACTCTGGAAACTCGTCGAACATGTCCGCTTCCACTTCCCAAGTGGCTTCCGTCGGTGCATGATTGCTCCATTGCACTAACACTAACGGGATCACTCGCCTCTTTATCATCTTTTCCTTCCTATCCAAAATCTTAATCGGCTTCTCCACGTATGATAGATTATCTTGCAACACTTCCGATCAATCTCGATTCCACGTCCCACTTTAGATAGACATTTCCGAAGCATAGATACATGAAAAACATTGTGGACTCTGACATCGATTACGGTAACCGTAGTCTATAAGCCAACTTCCCAATTCTTTCAATGACGTCAAAGGTCCTACGTACCTTGGACTTAGCTTTCCTTTCTGTCCGAACCTCTTGACACCCTTCATTGGAGACGCTCGAAGGTAAACTCTATCCCCGACCTCAAACTCTAGCGGTCTTCTTCTAACGTCGGCCCAACTCTTTTGGCGATCTTGTGCGGCTTTGATTCTTCCTTATCAACTCGATCTTCTCCTTGGCTTGTCTTTGAACCATCTCCGCCCTGTGATGTGTTTCTCTCTACTTCATCCCAATAAAGTGGAGTCCCGCACTTCCTACCATACAAGGCCTCAAAAGGTGGCATTCCCAAACTTGCGTGGTAATTTGTTATTGTAGGCAAACTCCGCTAAGTTGAGGTAATCTATCCATGAACCTCCGGCATCCAAAACACAAGCTCTAAGCATATCCTCAAGAGTCTCGAATCGTTCTCTCGGATCGCCCATCCGTCGAGGATGAAACGCGTGCTCAAATCGAGTCTTTGTTCCAAAAGCTTTACGTAAACCCTTCCGAAGCGGTGATAAATCTACTATCCTGTCCGGATACAATAGATAAGGGCACTCCATGAAGCCTCACTATATTGTCGATATACATAGTAGCGAACTTTTTATAGGCATGTCTACCTTACACGGCAAGAAATGGGCTGATTTGGTAAGTCTATCCACAATCACCCAAATCATGTCATGACCGCCTTCTTCGTCTTAGGCAAACCGGTGATGAAATCCATCGTGATATTCTCCCATTTCCATTCCGGTATCTCCAAAGGTTTCAAAGACAAACCTCCTGGCCTTTTATGTTCTCGCTTTCACCTCGACATGTATCGCATCTCGCCACGAACTCTGCGATCCCTAACTTCATACCAGGCCACCAAAGATCTTTCCTTGAGATCTCTATACATCTTAGTGGCTCCGGGATGAACCGCAAAAGCAATCTTGTGAGCCTCATCCATAACCTTCTCTCTTAGACCATCCACATCCGGTACACACAAGCGGTCTCCATACCAAAGACAACTACTCTTGTCCAACCGATATCCCACTCAGTAGGTTTTTCTCGGGCCACACGCTTCAAATTAACCATCACTGCGGGTCCTTATCTTGTTTAAACCGTATTTCATCTAGCAGATCGACCTCGCCATCAATGGCGCCATAAACTGGTCTTCATCCTTCGCTCAACCACTTCAATCTGCATTCTATCCAACCGATCCACAACTTCTTGTAAGGTGGTGATAGCATTAATCGCTCTCCGGCTAAGTGCATCGCCTACGACATTCGCCTTACCCGGGTGGTATTGAATGTCCAAGTCGTAGTCTTTCACAAACTCTAACCATCTTCTTTGTCTCATGTTCGGGATTATCCCGAGTAAAGAAGAACTTGAGGCTCTTATGATCCGTGAAGATCCTTGTCTTGACACCATACAAATAGTGTCTCCAAAGCTTGAGAGCAAACACCACTCTTTGCCAACTCCAAGTCGTGTGTAGGGTAATTCTTCTCATGCACCTTTAGTTTGCCTAGATGCATAAGCAATCACCTTTCCTGACTGCATCAAAACACAACCCAAACCTTGACCCGAGGCATCTGTATAAACGTCATAATTATCAAAAACCTCCGGTAACGCCAACACAGGAGCTGTGGTCAACTTTTCTTTCAAAGTCTGAAAGGCTTCCTCACATTCATCACCCACTCATACTTGACGTTCTTACGAGTAAGTCTCGTAAGAGGTGTAGCTATCTTCGAGAAATCCTTTACAAACTTCCGGTAATACCCTGCTAGACCCAAGAAACTTCTTATCTCTGTTACTGACGTAGGTCTAGGCCACTTAGAAACAGCTTCTATCTTTGCTGGATCCACTTTAATACCTTCTCCTGAAACTATATGCCCAAGAAAACTAATTTGGTCTAACCAAAATTCACACTTCGAAAACTTGGCATACAATTTGTTCTCCTTTAAGGTCTCAGAGTACTATCCTTAGATGTTCTTCATGCTCTTCCTCATCCTTAGAGTATACCAAGATATCGTCTATGAAGACTATCACAAACTTGTCGAGATAAGGCATGAAAACTCTTTGCATTAGGTCCATGAATTTCGATGGAGCATTAGTGAGTCCAAATGGCATGACCAAAAACTCATAATGTCCATACTGCATCAAGGTCGCCTTGTCTTAGGTATATCGACACCTTGATCTTCAATCGATGGTAACCGGACCTAAGATCAATCTTAGAGAACACCTTCTTACCTTGCAAAGCGGGTGAGCAGATCATCAATCCTTGGTAAAGGATACTTATTCTTGATCGTCAGTTTATTTAACTCTCTGTAGTCGATGCACAAGCGCATACTCCCATCTTTCTTCTTTACAAACAAAACCGGTGCTCCCCACGGTGATGTACTTGGTTGGATGATGTTTTTCTCTAACATCTCCTTAAGCTGAATCTTCAACTCTTTCAACTCAGCTGGTGCCATCCTGTATGGTGCTTTAGCTCTCAGGTGAAGCTCCTGCGATCAACTCGATCTCAAACTCTATGGCCCTATCGTGCATATGTCCAGGCAAATCTTCCGGGAAAACTTGGGAAAGTCCTTAACTACACGAGTCTCTCTAACTCGGGTTTGAGCTTTTCCTTGTCTAATGCATAAACAACAAAACCTTGGCAACCCTGCCTCAAGGCTTTTAAAGCTTTAACTGCTGAGATGATCGGATGCTGTTTCTTGCTAGGCTTGTATACGGTACCCTGAAAAGTCTTAGCTGATTTTCCTGGAACTTTAAAGATTACTCTCTTGCCTTTGCAATCCAAATAGACATGGTTCTTAGACAACCACCCATACCTAGGATAACATCAAAGTCTCGAGAAATCCAACACCGTCAGGCATGCCGGGCACTTGTAAGTCCCAACTCTAATGTCGATGAGGTGTGACTTGAGCACACACTGGTGACTCGGCCCAAAGGGGGTGGATATACTCAAGGGTCTCTCCAACTCCTTAAGCGGTAGGTTTAACTTCTTAACTATGTTTGAAGAAACAAAAGTTCCTGAAGCTCCGGTATCAAACAGAGTGAAATCGCTAGATTATCTATGATTATGGTACCTAAAAGTGAATCAATTTACGTATAAATATGTAATATCATATGCGCTATATCATATTAAATATTTATAAGAAACACAAACAACGAAAAGTACTGTCACCACAAAGTCATCTAACTCCTCTGGCTCCATCACATTGCAAAAACACGAATCGATGCGCTACTGTGGGACGACTACCTGTGGTTACTTCGCCCTCTGCTGATTGCCTGTGATAGCTTCTTAGGACACGCCCTCGAGTAGTGTCCCGCTTCCCCAGCAGATGGAAACAATTCAAGCTACCACCATGCAATCTCACTCGTGTGTGCCTTGTTACACTTAGCACAAACGGTGGCGTCCCCACTTGTCGAACTCTTCATTGCTAAACTCCTGTCTTCTTTACATTCTGTTTGTGGCGCCTCCATTACCTCCTTGAAAATTTGAGAATGGCCTCTTGTCCCCAACTACAACCGTCTGTCTCTTGGCAAATCTCTCCATGATCAAAGCTCATCCATGACGCTTGCCATGCTCGTAGGTCTATCTCTAGCATGCCCTTCGCCACCTCGTGTGACAATCCTTCCATGAATTTATCAATCTTTTTCTCTTCACTTTTCATGATCTCGAGGTAGAATCGCCCAACTCATGGAACTTCGAATCTTGAGTTCTTGTAGTATATCTCCCTTGTTTCAAACTCGGGAACTCATTAGCCTTCGCATTCTCGAAATGTTCTAGAAAGTATTCCTTGTAGAATGGATCCTTGAACACCGCCCCAATCCGTGATCCTCGGATTAACTCGCTCATCGCTTCCATCCAACTTTCGGCATTTCACGCCAACAAGGATATCGCCAATCGAGCCCATTCAGATTCGGGGCCCTCGTGTTTCTACATGCCTTTTCAAAACGCACGAAGCCACAAATCTGCTGCTGCGGCTCAACATTACCGAAGAACTCGGTACCTATGCTTCTTCACTTTCTCATACCAATCTATTGGTCTATCATAACCCCAAAATGGCGATCTTGGCTCACTGCTTTGTACCGGTGGGGCATTCGATAACTCACTTGCTGGTGGGTGTAGCAGTGCTCTGAAAGAACTCGATCTAGGTGGTGGTGGAGGTCGAATCGCCGGTGAGGAGTGAAACTCAACGGTGTAGACGGAAACATGGATACTGTGGATAATCAAGAACCGGCCGGCGGTGGATTAGAAAGTCCCAATCCGGTCCAAGTGGTGGTCCTTGGGGTGATGTAAAACCGCACGCGGGTGCTAAACCTTGAAGGACCCGCTTGTTCCACTCGACCTCTAACAAATTACTTGGTCCTTGATTTCCACCATGACCCAGGGTTGCTCACTTGAGTGACCGGAGGAACTGAGTAGCCGGTCCACTCCTCCTCCTTCTTGGAACCACAACCTCGGTAAAATCCGTCTCTGCGTTACTTGTGCCGGTATTATCTCGCCTCGGCGTTATACTGAACTAGCTCCTCTTCTAGTAAGCACCATCCTCAGAGCCAAGAGAAAGAGGGGTTACTAAAGCTCTAACCTTATCTTAAAGAAAATCAAGTCCTACACAACAAAGGAAAACCTTTCTCTCTCGATACCAATCTGTAACGCCCCATTCCTGCATTACACGAGTCCTTATCCGGAAAGAAGCGCTCGGCACATATATTATCAAATAAATTCAATAATATATGTAAGCCTTACGTCATACATCGAACTAAAAACGACACGGAAGATAAAACGACCGGGAAAAACAAAAGACAAAAGATCGAACGCCACGGTTTTCAATGCTTTGTGAAACTAAATCCAATAAAGAAAACTAATCATCCAACATTCAAATCCCAAAAGATCTCAAAAGAACTCAACCGAACTAATCCAAAAGAAAGACAACATTGTTTGAACTTGAATCAACAAAGATTATTGAAAGAAAGCAAAACTAAAGGAACTAAGTCTTCAAGAGCTCCATCTCACACATCCTCGTCAAAGAACTCATCGGCCGTAACAACTGTTCATCTTCTTTGGGAAAGGAAAGACAAACATAAAGTAACGGGTAAGTACATAAGTACTCAGTAACGCGTAGAAGATCGTACAACTCTGGTCTCATAAAGAAATAAAAGCAACGCCGTCTTTTATTAATTCATTTCCGTTATTAGCCCTAGCTAACTATCATATTATGTTCATTGCATAACATGAGGTTCCAAAGGTATCTAGCTTAGCTCAAGTTTGTTACATCATGAATAACAAGGGCACTACGCCTAGTAATAGGATGTACTAGGACAATCTGGTGCAACCTACTTAGAGACTCGCTCTAGTAGCCCGGGAATATCTCGAGTCCCGATAGTGTGATAACCGGCGAGAATGCACCAGGCGCTTTATCGGCCAATCGATTGACCGGCGTGGGTACAATCTACTTTGTCCAGTCGGAGAACACATCGCGATATTGTACTATGCCTCACCAAGCATTGCATGATGTTTAAGCTTATTAATCTAGCACATATGTTTGATTAGATGTTTAACTAGCCACCTAAGTGTTTTCGGGTAAGCTCCTCACACTTCCTACCTCGTATTTAGAGACCTCTGAGACACGGACAAGCCCTAGCAATTACACGACATCGATAAACCCTAGCTTATCGAAGCACAAGGCAAATCCGAAGCTTCCAAAGGTCCCACACTTCATCTTTTTAGGGAATCCATGTGGTGCCGGAACTAAACGCACCAGAAGCTAGTTCAGAGCTTTGTCACGTAAGGTTATGCATTAAACACACTATTATAAAGCTTGAAACACATAAAAGGAAAGAAAAGCGATCGTGTAATAGCCCCCGTCGCACAAACCCTCTTGTCCGATCTCGGGAAAAATAGCGATCTGATCCACAAAATCTATCTATCTGATTTTCATGACACTCGGTCGACCGGAAGGCTTGGTTCGGTCGACCGAGCCTAATTATATATATATTTTTTTTTATTTTTTCAACAACGTTACGGTTTTTCTGCGCTCTGCGTTTTTCTACTCAAATTCAACCCGACATCGACTTAAACGAATTAAAACCATGAAAACAATGATGCTAATTGCCCTATCACTTTACGAAACCCTAATCATACGATAAGAAAACCACGTTACCTTAATCAAACGTTAACTGATCTAGGGATTGTTGATATCAAAACGATCCTCGTCTCGCGGTGATCCTTTCTCTCTTGAGACGTCTGATGAAAAGAACAACGGATTAGCCTCGAGATTGAAAACTTCTTCTCTCTTTTTTTTCCTCAAAAGCTGCGCCCCCTTTTCCTTCCTGCGCCTCTCTCCCTTTTTTTGTCAAATAACAACTAGGTTAAAATTAGGATTAGTCTTCCTTTTATAATCCCAATTACCTAATTATTTAATTATTTTCCTTAAAAAGAAAACCCTTGTTTATCCCTTTCTTTTTCTCCATAAATCCATAATATTCTGATTTTTGCTAAAAAGACCGAATTGCCCTTTTTAAAAAATCGGGATATTACAGTAACCTGTAGTATTGCATAGTTTAATATGAAAGTGAGAAAATGCATTTAATATTGAATTGTGATATGAGAAGGACTTATATTTTGGGACACCACAAAAACCTCAAAAGGACTTATATTGCGGGACGAAGGGAGTATTAAATTTTGTAATTTATTTTTCATTACTATCGATATATTATGAGATGTTTCCCTCAAAATTTGTTTCATGTCTTTCCCAAAAAAAAAAAAAAAAAAGGTTTTCCTACCGAGTCTTTCTCATTCTATCCTTTAAATATGCACATCGTTTATTACTAGATTAACATTCTTTTTTTAATGCTAGATAATACTACGGTACTACCCGTCATTAGGGATGTCAAAAGTGCAGTGGAATTATGAGTTTTCTTATATCCATACTTTACCCATCAAATTTTTTTCTTACCCATACCCTACCCATTACCCATGCAGGTAGAGATTTTTTTGCCCTTCCCTACCCACATGGATATCCACGGGTCAATGGATATCCATGGATATCTGGTTCTGTTACAATCGACCTTCGAAAATTCATATAATAAGAAAATTTAACTAATAACAATTGACGTAAATACACAACATCAAGTCTTAAAATATGTGTTGAATCCTTAGAACGTGATATTTAAATGTGTTTGTTCCTTGTATTTGTTCTAAATGTATTGAATTCTTAGAACGTGATTCATGTTATGTAAAGTAGAAAGTTTCACCAATGATAAATAACGTGTAAGTCCTAAAAACAATTTTCAAATGTAACAAAATATGTTTACCTTCAATCGAAACCAATGTCAGTTCCTTATAAAAAAATGCCTTGGGAGTTTCAAGGTCATGTTTTTGAAATATATTAGATTACATATATAATAAAAACCAAAAGATTCAAAACAATGTCACCTACATATCTTTATTTTGGCAACATTATTTGTGAATAAAAAAACATACTAATATACATTACAAGAGGATTAACACGTGTTTGGGTTTGACAATTGATATTACAGGAAGAATAAATTATATTAAAAAATACATTCATAAAAATAAAAAAGCAAAGGATTAAAAAAAAAATCCCACCATTACCGGAAGAATAGATCAGATTAAAAAAATACATTCATAAAAATAAAAAAGCAAATGATTAAAAAAAAATCTCACCTTTCAATCCTGATTTTGAAAGCACGACCGAATCGATTGAGAAAAAAAGAAACTAGATTTTTGACATCGGCAATTGATATATAAGGAGAACAATAGTGTTATTTAAATTACATTTAATTATTTTTGTTATTTATTTTTCTTTTTAGTCAAATGTTTAGTTGTTTTCTTATTTTTTAGGTAACGGAAGTAGTCAATATTTAATCATAATACATATATTTAATCATAATACACACACACACACACACACACACACACACACACACACACACATATATATATATATATATATATATATATATATATATATATATATATATATCATGGAGTCCATGTGGGTATTCTGACGAGTAGACAATAACATGTATCCATACACTACCCTACCCACATGTGGGTTTTGAACAATGAAACCTATTCCCTCCCCTACCCTAAAAAATATCCTACCCTAACGGGTAGGGTCGGGTGGATATCCACCGGGTTGGATCGAAATTGCCATCCCTACCCGTCATGGTTCTTGATTAGCATCTTTTGTTGTTTATTTTTATATTAATTTTTATAATTAATTTTCATTACTATCAATATATGTTTTTTATAATTTTTATTAGCATCCTTTGTTGTTTTAAATACATATACATCATTGTAACCTGAGCATAGTTTTATTTTAAGTTGATGATTTATAAAGTCGTTATACTACCTCCCTCCTAAAATGTAGGTCCATTTGGACAATTTAAACAGTTTAAAAAAATTGATTATGAGTTTTTTTTTTTTTCTTTTTTTAGAGAACGATTGCTTTATTAGAATGACCTCCTCGAGGGGTGAAAGAAAATTTACAGTGCTGTCTTCTTTGTGTAAATAAATAAAATAAAAAAACATATTGCAAGTATTACTCTAAGTACCAGGTCAATTTGAGATTTCTAGCTCTCTCAACTACACTAGACATAAAACATACGTCGGAGGCCTTTCCGCATGACCATGCTTGTGACGATTACGCCACATCCAAATACCATATACTGCTTCTTTCCAAATATATTTCCAACTCGTAGTACCAAAGAGTGACCTCGTATTAGACATCAAGTTCAACTGCAACCATTCTTCTGGTGTTTGGGATTGAAAAAGTTGCTCCGCGCATTCTGTTGGCACGCATAAATTCCAGACATCTTTAGCCCATTTGCAATCTCGTATGGCGTGCAGAATTGATTCCTCACTTGCGTCACATATTTTGCATGAAGGATCATCAGTCACATGTCGATCGTATAAAACACCATCCACCAAAAATGCGTTGTGTGCAATAGTCGAAAGCAAATAATGATTTCTAGTTGGACCTCTCAGCTTCCAAATCGCCTCTTACAAGCCGTCTGCTTCATCTACGAGGTGGGTGGGGTTTTGCATATCATAATTATGTGTTATTAATTTTAATGATAAAAGACTAAAATAACATTTGACTTATCATTAATGTAGTAATTGTAAAATAATGAAAATTATGTGAATATAAAATAATAATAAATTAGAACTAAAAGGATAAAAATGTAAGCCAAGAAGCTTAATGGACTAATAAAATTATAAAATGACACCGATACTTTTACATAAGGTAAAGTTTTTCACACCTATTTTGTTTCCGATTTTGCCTTAATTTTTTGTTAATTGATTATTGGATTTTATGTCTAATATTTATAGTTTTAGTGACTTGATTTTAATCATAAAGTATCAAATGTACATTATGATTGGTATTGGATCTAGGAATTTCTCAAATATTGACTCAAAATCACTTCGAATAAAAATTATATTCGATTCAAATTTGTTGGTTAAACTGAATTACAAAAATATTATTTGTTTTTAGATTCATGAATTATAGTTTATTGTGACATAGAAAAATAAAAGGCTACTTGAAAGTGTAAAGGTCTTTCTAGAAAGATGCAACTACATGAATGGATAATTGCTAGAATTCTCGAAAGAGTAGTATAAATCTTGTGTAATATTCCACATTAGTAGATTAAGAGAAGTGTTATTAAGATATAAGATCGACAAATAATGGACATGGTAACTCGGGTTTAACAATTTTAGGCCAAGTGAGGATGATGGGCCCATGTAGTTATCATTCGAGCAGATCAACGATCCTTAAAGTACTTACTAGAAATGAAAAGTCATAACAACAATACAACGAGAAAGAGATTACAAAACTATAGGGGTTAGACTTGAGTTGAGTACAAGAAGGGCAAGGAGAATATTGTGGCAGATGCACTTTCTAGGCAACTTATACAATAGGGTACTTCTATGGCTCTTACAATAGTGATACCTAGTTGGATGCCAAGGGTTATTGACAGTTATAAAGGGGATGCCCATGCCTAATTCAAGACCAGTTCTGTCCTCCTAGATCCGCAGAATGAACCAGACTTCACATTGCAGCAGGGCCTCTTGAAATTCAAGAGCAGAATATATGTTGGTTCATCTGGCACCTTAAGGCAAGAGATCCTATCGCAATTGCATGATAGTCCTTTAGAAGGCCATTTTTGTATTAGGGCATGCCTAATAAGGATTTCCTCCATTTTCTACTGTCTTAGGAAGAGAAATGATGTCAGAGACCTCATCAACAAATGTCTCATTTGTCAACAGTGTAAAGACATACATGAGCACCCCTAGGGACTATTGCAGCCACTTCCTATCCCTGAGCATGAATGGACACACATTAGCATGGATTTCATAGAGGGATTGCCAAATTCTGAGGGGTATGAGGTTATTATGGATGTGGTTGACAGATTCAAAAAATGGGGAAATTTTGTGGCCTTGAGGAAGGGGTATTCTGCAGCTGAAGCCTTCTTCCACCATATTTACAAGTTGCATGGCCTACCCGCTTCATTTGTGAGTGACAGAGATAATGTGTTCACTAGTGATTTTTGGCAACATATTTTCCAGTTAGCAGGGGTTAAACTCGCCCTCAGATCTGCATATCACCCTCAAACAGATGGCCAGACTGAAGGGTGAACCAGTGCCTTGAAATGTACTTGATGTATGTGTTTATAGAGGCCTAAAAGCAATGGACTAAATGGCTTACACTGGCTGAATTCTGGTACAATACCAGTTTCCACACTGCTATGCAAGCATCTCCTTTTGAGGCTCTATATGGATATAAACCTACATCCATACCAATTGGGAGCTACAACAGTGGTATTTCCTCTTTTGTTGATGAGTTCTTGCAACAAAAACATATGTACACCAAAGAACTAAAAGAACACCTAGAGTTTGCACAAGCTAGGATGAAGTATTATGCTAATAAGGGCAGAACAGAACGAGAGTTTCAAGTGGGAGATATGATTTTCCTCAAGTTACAACCCTACAGGCAAACTACATTGGCATTGAGGAGGAACCTAAAACTGGATGCTAGGTATTTTGGGCCTTATAGGGTGATTGTAAAGATCAATCTAGCTGCATACAAACTGTTGCTAGCAGAAGACTCAAAACCGCACCATGTATTTCATATTTCTAGGCTCAAAAGATACAAGAGAGCTCATATATCAGCATCTACACAATCCCCTATAACTTCTCCTGAAGGACATGTTGTCCTATATCCAAATGTGATTTTGGACATTAGAACTGTAAAGAGGATGAATGCACCTGTAATGCAATAGTTTATGAAGTGGCTTAACCTAGATGAATCCTCAGCCATTTAGGAGGATTCTAGGTACATTATGCAGAAGTTTCCCCAATTTCCACCACCATGAGGAAATGATGCTGCCTAAGGGGAATGGAAGGGGATGTTAAGAACTGAGCTACAAAGAGTCAGTTAGTTAGTCAGGGTTGTTACACAACTATCAATTAGTGGTTATTGAGTTGTTTCTAGCTGTTAGTATGATGTATAACTAGGATTAGAGAATAGGGGGGGGGGGAACATAATTGTAATTCATTCATAGAAGTTACATATCAATAAAACTTACTTTCCATCTTCTTTTCTGCATTTCTTTCCCCCAATTCCCCTGCTATTATGTCATTTTACTTATTAGATTCTTACGGTATATTAAATGTGGACTTGTTAAGATGGCAATTACCTTATTTACTTTATGTAGTTGATATCCGTTGATATCGAGGGCCGTTGATATCGAGGGATTGATAGCTGGTGCTGGGGCCTTGGACAATTTGAAAAGAGTCTGAAATATTTGTGGGGGCATACTAAAAATTCTGGTGGGCATGATATCCTTTTCTTCGATGAAGTTCATGTAATATCCCGAATTTTAGAAATGGCAGACGTGTCATTTTGTAAGATTCGGAATATTATGTTTAATTATTTTATGGATTTTAAGTATATTCTAAATAAAGGAAAATTGAGGAAAATGGATTAATTTGGAACTTAGGGATTTATGAGCAATTAATGGTAATCAAGTGGAGTTAATTGCAATAATAATTCTTGGAGGTTATTTCCTGCAAAAGAAAACTTCTTATGTCTTAAGGGAGTTGTCAGGAAGTTATTGCAGTAAAAAGAATTGAAGATTTAGAATCAGCAAGAGAAAGGGATCGTTTTGATGCCGAAATTTCAAGGTTTTGAAAATGTAATGTTTAAGCCCTAACTATGGTTTTGTCAAGGTTGATTAAGTACTGATTTGAGAGGTTTGTTTCATAGTCCTTTTGGTTTAGGGGCTTGTGATCATCAATTAATCCAAGTTAATTGTGATCAAATAGGTTTCCAGTTGAATTCCTAGAAAGTGCTGTAGTTCTTCTTGTGGTTTTGGCTTGGTTTTGCTTGCTTGAAAGGCAAGAGGCTCTTCCTGATGAGTAATTAAGGTTTTATAATGTTTTGGCCGGTTGAGTTTGTGTTGCCTTTTGTTGTTATAAATCATGTTCTAAGTAGTATAATGAAGTAGGATGCTTTAATATTTAATGGATGTTTGGCTGTTGTTTTGGGTTGTTTTTGCCTGGAAATTTGGTTAGAAAAGGGTAGAAATTGTGCAATCGAAGAAAATGTGCAGGCAGGCTACAGGACTGATAGGCGCACACCTAGCCTTTTCGTAGGCGTACACCTACGAGTACTGAGAGTTCAGGGAATTCTCAGTATCCTTACGCACGCACCTATGAAATCCGTAGCTGTGCACCTATGGCCCAGAAATGCTGTTTCGCCCGTTTTTGAGTATTTTCGAGTGTAGTAAGTTGAGATTGGTTCCTAACCTTATATTAATGATATAAACAAGTTAAATGAACATGAACAAGCCTTGATTAAGCTTTTGATGCGTTTAATTCCGGCACCGAAAATACTTAGGTGGCTAGTTAACAATTAATAACAAACAAACATATTTGTGTAGTTAAAAGACTAAACATCATATCATTTTGGTAAAGCACACGGTCATATCGCGATGTGTGGGCCATTTGGATAAAGAGAATAACTCGCTAGCCTTTGAAAGGCACCAAGAGTAGGGGAACTTCGTGAATGAATAACTCTGCTGGCCTTAGAGGAGCACTAGGAGTAGAGGGACTTCACCGAACGCGTGTACTATCGGAGTCTACCAGAATAGACTTCCGTGGTTATTGGTGTGATCCACCAATATGTTGCATAGTCATATCTCGTGGTGGATAAACACCATGCATAGTGCCTTTGAATGTTGGTGTAACAAAGATAAGCTAAGCTAGAAACCAATAGTCACGACATGTTGATGAGAATGAAATGAACCCCAAAGTTTGAGTCGGTCACACCAAGATAACTTAATAATAATAACTTAAACCTTTCCGTTGTTGAACTTAGTTATTCATTAGCTTCTTCCCCTTGCTAAGTACTTTGTACTTAACTCAATTGCATGTTTGTTTTGTATGATTTTTGGGTGAGAAGACGAATAGGTTGACCTTGAGCTCGATGATGAGTTTGAAGATGACTTTTGAGTTGCTGCCACGCTCGATGCTTACCTTTCTTTTATTATATATGATGTACTAGACCGCGTTATATTTTATTGAAAGACCATGTTGTACTTTTGTTTCATGTTTGTAAGACAAGTGTTGTACCATTCTTTTAGACATCGTACGTTGTAACCTTTGGACCTTTCGTTGTTGTAAGTTAAACAATTCAGCTATAGTCGGTTTGTATTCTATTCATAGAAGCATTTATGTTTTTACCTGAGTCTTTTGGGCTTCCGTTTTTTTTTCGATACGACGACATAGAGGTTGTCGTATTATATTAGATTTATTTAATATTATACGCGCCGAACGTTCTCTTCCGGATAAGGGCTCGGTATCCGGGAGCGGGGCGTTACAGTTCATATGATCGTGAGAGCAGATAACAAATTTGTTTTCACGTACTCTCTCCGTCCCATTTTATGTGTCCACGTTTCCTTTTTGGTTTGTCCCGAAATAAGTGTCCACTTTGTGCATTGATTGCCAAATTTCTTCAAATGACCTTCAATCTTTACATTATTTACTACAAAAAATGTGTAGCATTAAATGCTAAAACAACTACTTAAAGAGCATTATTGTGAAAATATTGGATCATTTAATGAGATTCAAATCATTAACTACATATTTCTTAATCCGTGTGAAAAGTCAAACGAGACAAATAAAATGAGACGGAGTTACGGAGGGAGTAATTGTTATGCTTGTCTGATGATTGCCGAATTTCGGGTTGTTAATCAGGAAATACGACTTTGTTTTTCTCTCATGGTATTATAATTTTTGGATACTAGTTATATGTTGGGAAAAACGCTGCGGTAACAAGAAAATTATCGCAAACACCACAAATATTTTCACACTAGTAAGCACAACGGAATAGAAATACTGGTAGAAAGTCACGTAGTGAAGTAAAGCGGAATAAAGTAACACCAGAATTTTATCATGGAAAACCCCTCTCAATGTGAGAGAGTAAAAACCACGAGGCCGGAGACCACAAAAATCTCCACTAGTCAGTAAATAAGAGATACAAGTGTTTTACGTACAACAACTCAAACTACTCCAAAGTACCAATAAAAATACAAGAGTATAAGAGATGTGGAAAGATGTTACCAAAATAACATCAACCCAATCTGTGAAGTACCGTGTACAAACTACCACTCCGATGTACGAACCAACTGACCAGATTGAAGTAGAAGGAGCGTCGAACAAGTATTGAAAAATATCACACATTATTTCAAACCTAACTTAGCAAGGCTGATTATACTTCGTTTGAAACTGAAAGCAACAG
This sequence comes from Gentiana macrophylla, assembly GCA_026214975.1. Lineage (NCBI taxonomy): Eukaryota > Viridiplantae > Streptophyta > Magnoliopsida > Gentianales > Gentianaceae > Gentiana > Gentiana macrophylla. The sequence continues at coordinate 30,411 of JAOBSW010000725.1, read as the reverse complement.
CGAGGGGGCTCGTTGACCCAATTCAACTTAGTTACTTGAGGACTGGTATATACATTTTACCAGGACACCGAATGGGTATATAGTTGAAATATATAGTGTAATATTGTACTTTGTGTGGTTATTCTTTACTTTATTGGTTTATACCCGTTAGTTATTGATTGTGAGTTTAACTGGCTTCTTACCGGCTAAGTTAGTGTTTAGGAGTTGGGACTGTTAATACTCCTGCTGCAGACGTGTATAATCAACAACCGATTCTTTCATTACTATATACTAATGTATATGTAGGTTAAATTGACTTCCCTTGTTGCTTGAAAGAGATGAACTTGTTGTTTAAATTGTTGACATTTGACATAATAAAGAGTATTGAAACTTGAAAGGGATCTTTCTTGTGATAACTTGTATATCTGTAAAAGGTATAAAAGTCTTTTTACAATTTTGTGTAACTAGATATTTTAAATGAGTTATGTTTTAACTAAATAAATAATGTCAAGATAAATGTTAAAGGATATTTACGATATTTTAAAAATGTTTCTTTAGTAAAGGCAAAACGGGAAGTAACACCCTTTATAAATCCCTTTTTTAATCCAAACCCTTTTCATTTGCATCTTTACACCCAAGAGATGCGGCTGTGTGAGAAAATGAGAGGGAAAAAGAAAGAAAGAAAAGAGAAGAAGAAAAAAGAAATCTCGCCTTTCCGATCCATCAAAGTCGTCGAAATCACAAACCGATTACACCAAAATACCTTCTTTGATGAGAGCTTCATTCTGATACAAGTTTTACTCCGATCGGGTAAGAGTTTCAAAAACCCATTTTGTAGATCTATAAGTGTTTTTGGTTGTTTTCTTAGCTTATTGATGTTTTAAAGGTTGTAATAATCTTATAAATCCGTTTTGGTGATAGTTTCAAAGTGACTTGTTTGTGGATCTAGATGTTCTTGAAGATGCAAGTGGTGTTCTTGAAGTGGTGTTCAACCAAATCTAGAAGATGCACGTGGTGTCCAACCAAATCTAGATGTGTTAATTTGTGTTTTAGATCTCGTATTATTTTTATGAGCAAGTATGGTGTTTGGATATGTTCTAGCATGTTTTTGGTGTAAATTTGGGGGTTGGAGTGGTGACAATCACCATGGAAATGCAATAGGAAAGTTGTAGATTTTTGGCTGTTCGGGTGCTCAGCGTATGCTTGAAGGACACAAGCACATGCTTGTCCTGAAAGCAGAGAGTTGGGAAAAATTTCTTGGGAGCTCAAGCACACGCTTGGGTGAGGCAAGCACACTCATGGCCTGAGCAAAAACTCAAGCGCATGCAATGGCGGAGCTCAAGCACACGCTTGGGTGAGGGCAAGCACACTATGGCCTGAGCAAAAACTCAAGCGCATGCGATGGCGAACCAGAAAAGAATTTGACCAGGATCCAAAATGACATAAAATTTCATTGAAATACAATGTTCAAAAATTACAACCGTTAAATCCGAAAAACACAAAATGTTTCATACAACGTAAAACACAAAATTGTTTATTAGCATTTAGCAAAAGTCGGCAAGCTTGCACAACATAAGTACATAACTAATTTTTGTAAAATTAAACTTATGAGTCATTAACACATCAACAAATTAAACTCAAAGCCATATACTTGTTAAGTAAATAAAACTTTCGGATATGCACTATTAAATATTCCAAATACAAATACAGACTATACAACAAATAAGACTTTTCTCACCTTTTTTAAAGCATTCATTTGAGAATTCCCATCGATCAGAAACTATCTTTCGAATTTCGAAATTGCTAGATATTTTATTCACAAAGTCTGTTTTCTTATTTATTGTTTTGAATGTGTTGTTGCCTTGAATCGAATCGATGTGTCGCGAAAAAACGGGTTCGACCTGCCCGGTCAAGTCGCGGTGGGTCGAGGGGGCAGCGCCTTTGAAGACGAACTGGTTTGTTCTTTCGTGAAGAGGTACATTATTATGCTTGAAATATTTGGGAAGCAAATCTCGAGCAAACTCAGTCGGATTCCTCACAACGAAAGCCGATCCATCTTCGTTCCATGAAATGATTTCATCGAAAGGAGGGGCCGGAAAGGTTTTGGGGATTGGGGTGGGATATTTTTGGGTTTTATAAATTTTAGAATATATTAAATATATAAAATAAAAAAAATAAAAAACCCAAAACGCCAAAACGACGTCGTTTTGGTTTTTTTTGTTTGTTTTTCTATATAAAGCCGGTTCACGACCCAGCAAAAAGGTGGAGTCAACCAAGCGGATCCATATTGAATATAAGAAGTCCACACTTTCTGAAACAAAAAAAAACCTTTATATTTTACATTTAGAAAAATATTTTGAACACAGTAAAAAAATTATTCTACTTAGAAAAAAAATTACGGACCCTCCTGAAAAATATTTCTGAAAACAAATTATACATTTTACCTATAGAAAAATATTTTGGACACCGTAAAAAAATTATTCTATTTAGAAAAAAAATTACGGACACCCCTGAAAAATATTTCTGGATCCGCCACTGGGTGGGTCCGCCCCTGAGCGCATGCCTGCGAGTTACAAGCGCACGCCTATGTCCTGTTTTGTGTGAAAAATGTATTTTGGCATTGTTCGAGCGTGTTTTAGTGTAAAGACTTATATGCTAAGTGTTGTGTTGTAAAGTGAAATGTCGTGTTTTAGCGCCTGCACTAATGTTGGGGAATGTTGTTTTAGCATTGGAGTCCAAAGTTGTGGATCTTAATTCATTAAGTAAAAGTAATTAGCTTTTGCTTATTTAAAGCTACTTTTGAGCAGTTGATCAAGTTTTTAGGCGATTTGCTTACATACCGTGACTTGAATTGTAGGTGATTTGGTAATTTAATAAATATATTACTCTTTTATTGTATGTGAATATTGTGTTTTAATTCACCCTGCAGCTATTGACCTTGTTGATGAAGTTGCTGCAAAACTAAAAACGCAAATGGATTCAAAGCCAACAGCTCTTAATGAGGTGAACCAAGAAATATTGAGGCTGAAGAAGGAGAAACTTTCATCAAAGGAGAAATCGGAACAGATAGAGCACGAGCTTTCACAATTGAAGGCTCAACGGTCCGAGTTGAATGATAGATGGGATCATGAGAAGAAGATTATTACGTGCATAAAATCAACCACAGAAAAGGTAAGTGTTTGGATGGTTTGTCACTAGTTGGTCTTTTTGTTAATTGTGCGTTTTTTTAGTTTTTTTTTTTTTTTTTTTTTTTTTTTTTTTTTTTTTTGGGATATATTTTGATGTTTTTTTGAATGCAGATTGACAAGAAAAACTTGAAATCCAGAAAGGAGAGGGAAGCTTTTGTCCAATCCTATTGGACGTATAACCTTTTTGGAACACCGGCTTGAAGTTGCACGTAAAGAATTAGAAGATCTTAGGATTTCTGGAAACTCCATGGTTAGGAGTGAAGTTACTGCTAACAATATCGCTGGGATAATCATGAAATGGGTTGGCATACCAGTGTTGATGAAACAATCAGACATGGAGGCTCTTTCGCGATTAGGGGAGGAGTTGCATGAACATGTTGTGGGTCAAGATTATGCAGTGAAAGCTGTTGTAGATGATTCCTATAATTTCGAGCTGGTTTGTCAGATCCTGATCGTCCGATTGCTAGTTTTCTGATGTGGATAATATATTCAGTGTTGCTACACTGACAGATTCACACGGGTAGGTCGTGGAATTCAGTAATACTATCATTATTATGACCTCAAATGTTGGTTCCTAGCACATTGTTGAGGCGGATCATGAAATGGCATATGAGACAATCAAGAAAAAAAGTAATGGAGGCTGCTACGGTGAAATTTAGTCTAGAGTTCATGGACAGACCGGACGAGTTTATAGTTTTCCAACCCCTTGACAGCGGCCAGATTGTGAGATTGCAGGTTTAGGGTTCACATCAGGATGAGCTTTCTCAATCTCATCGAACAAAACAATCTCATCGAACAAAACAACCGAGTACGGTTTTCTACGAATCATCTCGGTTAATTGCCCTCAATTACTTTTTCTTGATTGTCTCATACGCCATTTCATGATCCGCCTCAACAATGTGCTAGGAACCAACATTTGAACTCATAATAATGTTAGTATTACTGAATTCCACGACCTGCCCGTGTGAATCTGTCAGTCTAGCAACACTGAATATATTATCCACATCAGAAAACTAGCAATCGGACGATCAGGATCTGAGAAACCAGCTCGAAATTGTAGGATAGCATCTACAACCGCTTCCACTGCGTAATCTTGACCCACAACCTGTTTATGCATCTCCTCTTCTAATCGCGAAAGAGCCTCCATGCCTGATTGTGTTATCAACACTGGTATGCCAACCCATTTCGTGACTATCTCGGTGATATCGTCAGCAGTAACTTCACATGGAGTTTCCAGAAATCCTAAGATCTTATAATTCTTTACGTGCAACTTCAAGGTTGTGTTCCAAAGAGGTTATACGTCCACGATTATATGCGATTGCAATAGGATTGGACAAAAATTTCCCCTCTGCTTGTTGGATTTCATTGTATATGGAATGGGAAAGTCCATTGCTTTGCAGGATAATATCGTCTTGGGTAAGCTTCAGCAGAAGCTTGTACACAAGAAGATAAGTCTTGAAGTCATGGATGCATCTGTGGAACTCCTTGGAAGCCTTGGGTACAGCCCAAACTGTGGAGCTAGACCAGTGAAACAGGTGATTCGAGAATGTGTTCAAAAGGAGCTTGCAAAAGGCATTATGAGAGGAGAATTTAAGGAGAATGATACCAGATTGGCGATCAACAAGTGACAACATTTGGCGATGGACAACTTCCTCCGCAGGTGGTGATTTTTAAAAATACATTCCTGCTTCTTCGAGAATCGCTTTTGGAATTATAGAAGCCTAACCAAGTCATCTCAACCAATATTTTGACACAATCAAAGAGATCGGGAGGGCATCTTCCAAGTCACTGCGTTTTTTCCTTATGGAGCAGGTGCAGTGAGAGATATTAGGGAGTGTCTCCTTCAGGCTTAGAGTGTGGAGGAGCATCAGCTTAATGAGTCTGTCTTCTAGCTTTTGGTAAGAGTAGTGTGCAGGCAGCGTACTCACTCTAAAATTGAGTCATTTTTTTAGATTAAGGTGGTTCAGTCTTAGTTAGTTAATAGTAGAGTTCAGTCGTTCCATAGTCGGTCAACTTGTTCTTCATGCTGCTACTACTCAAAGTAATTGTCAGTTTAGCAGCGTATTATCTTGGTATATTTTTAAGCTGAATTTTTACTTACTGTTGCAATTAATATTTGCTTCTTTCTATTATATATTGCATGCTGTTAGAATTTTTGTAGAAGGTTGAATGGAAAAGGCTAGGATTGATGAGTGTGAGATGGAAAAGGATTGATAAGTTGGAGAGATTGGAGAAAGGAAATTGATTGTATTGATTTCTTGATTGCTTAGTTACATGGTGGTGGTGCTATTTATAGCCCCCATTGGATAGTTCAAGTGTCTAATGGAGTTTTCTAGTTCTTTCTTAATTTTGAGTAATCACTACTAGAACCTACATGCTTCTAGTAGCTTCCATTCTAGTGTAGCAATATTTATCTAGACTCTTACATACAACTAGAAGCTTCTACACTAGGAATGCATTTCTACAATCTAGATATTTCTTTTCTTTTTTCTAGAAATGTGTAGCACAATTTAACACTCCTCCTTGGTACACATTTCAGTGACACCAATCTTTTCTCGTAATAGCTCGAACTTGTCTCTTGGTAGTGCTTTTGTGAATATGTCGGCTAACTGTTCTTCACTCCTGCAATGCATGACTTCTATTTCTTTATTGGCCACAGCTTCTTGATGAGCGTTATTTTTCACCAAACAAATTTATAATACTCAAGACAACGGTGACTAAACAAGCTCTCTAACCGGCAGTGTACCGGGTCGATTGCGAGTAAAGCTACAGGAGTCCGAGGTCGATCCCACAGAGAAGATGTGCTTGTAAGTACCAAAGTGAACTTATTGATTAGTCTAGGCAAACAAGTTGTTGGAATGTTTGTACACTTCAATTAAACTAAAGTAAATTTGTGGAAATATTACTCAGCAGACTCAGTCTGCTGAGGCTTCAGCAGGGTGCTCAGCAGATTGCTGAGCCTTAGTATTTCGTGCATAATTTTTTGTACACCTTATTTAATTGTAAAATTAATTGTAAAAGACATATTAATTGTGAGTCATATAAACAATTAATATGTCAAACTCTAGTTTACTTTATGTCATAGACATAACTTTTACTTTTTACTTTTGTATGCTTGCCGCCCACATCTACATACTCAAGTGGCACTTCCCAAGCTAGCTAGCTAGTCTCTCTATCTCAATTGTATCTATTTATACATCTTTTTACTCAATGAATAAACTAAGTTGAAGTTTACTCTTGTGTTTATCACATTCTCAAACTCTCTTCATGGTAGCGAGCCTTTACTGAGTTCTAAAATCCATTTGCAAAACTCGAGTTCTTTTTTCGAAAAATGTCAACATTATCTCGATGTTTCATCTTCTTGATGAGACTCACAATTGCCTCACAGAGATCGATAATCAACACTCTTCTTTACAAATCATAAACTTGATGGTAACAATTACTTGCTATGGTCAAGGTCTATGAAAATGTATATCTCCGGCCAGGGCAAGATGGGATATCATGCAGTTCCAAACTCCGCCCTGCTGAACCGACCCCAAGTTTGAAGCATGGGACACGAGAAAAAATAACCAAGTCATGACCATCCTCACGAGGTCTATGACAAAAGAGATCGATGAGAACTTCATGATGTATGACATCGCTAAGGAAATGCAGGACAATGCCGAGACCTTTACTCAAAAAAGACAATACATCCAAGTCTATGAACTCAAGCTCAGATTCAAAATTGCGACAAGGGATATGTCTCAGAACTCAATACTTTAATCAACTATCTAAGGCATGGCAACACCTAGATATGTTGGAAACTCACCCTGGAATGATGTTAAAGATCTTGCACTCTTTAAAGACATTATCGAGAAAAGAGAGTATTCAAATTCCTTACAGGATCGAATCCTACTCTTGATGATGTCGAGGTAGAATTCTTGCTACTAAACCTCTTCCAAATCTCAAATCCATGTTTGCCGAGGTCAAACATGAGGAAAGCAGGAGGAAAGTGATGCTTCTTTGAACCCCTCTGTGACAACCCTACCGAAAAGTGCCACCTGTTGATCGTCGAAACCTGCTGAGGCTCACGAGGCTTACAGAAGCCTCTTGATAAAACTGGAAGTCGTTTCGTGACCACTTTGCAAACGCAATAATCATACCAAGGACACTTGCTTGGAAGCTACATGGCAAGCCTAACTCCTCCAAGACCTCCGGACACCGCCAAGGAAAGTCGAGGCGGATACATAAGTGAGGAAGAAGATGACAACAGTTGAATGCTCACTTGTCGCATTCAAAGCCTTCCTAACTCAACAAAAGGGAGGTAGTCACTCTCTTGACATAGCCTCTCATGCCAAGATGAGTAAATTCTACTCATCTATTAGTAATGAAACCTGGATTGTTGACTCTGGGGCCTCATCCCATATGACTGTAATAAAAATCTCATTACTCAACTTAAGCCATGTCCCCAAATTCACAATATTAAGATCTGGCATGGATCTATCTCTAGTGCAAAAGGTTTTGGTCGGTGCGACTTACTAATAAGATATGCTGCCAGAATGTCCTATTTGTTCCAAAATTAGATTGCAATCTCATATCTCACAATAAACTTACTAAAGATTTGAACTGACTCGTTGTTTTTAATGAGAATCGGTGCACATTCCAGATCATTCCTCAAAGGCGTTGATTGGGATGCTAAACCTTGCTCAGTCTCTGTTTGTGGTCAACCTGCAAGAAAGAGTAAGATCAAGACTCGAATCCGCCTCGCACTGCACTCAAAACCTAGACAATATCATGTTATGGCATTATAGACTAGGACATCCCAGCTTTAGTTATTTAAAGTCTATAGATCCTGAATTGTTTAAAGGTTGTAATTTGAATGATCTTCAATGTGATATTTGTCGGGCTTGCTAAACTCACCAAATCTGTGTATGCAAAATTACCTTACTTACCATCCACACCGCTCACCTTAATTCACAAGTGACGTATGGGGACCCTCAAGTAAAAAGCATAACAGGAAAAGAGGTGGTTTGTTACCTTCATAGATGACCACACCGAACCACTTGGTTATTTTTAATGAAGGATAAGTCCAAAGTTGGACCCATCTTTCAAGAATTTTACAACATGGTCTCCACTCAGTTTGACACTAAGATCAAAATCTTGAAGACCGACAATGCTCTTGAATATTATGAGTCTCATCTCGGTAATTTCTTGATGGATAAAGGATTGTCCATATCAAGAGTTGTGTTGAAACCCTCAAAGAAAATGGGGTTCTTGAGAGAAAGAACAGACATCTGCTTGAAATGGCTAGGTCTATTATGTTTACCACAAATGTTCCAAAATATATGTGGGGTGAAGCCATATTGACTTCCACATACTTAATCAATGAGACTTCCCAAAGGGTACTAGGCTTCAAAACTCCTATCAAAACCCTACTGGACACACACTCCTCGCCCCATCTTATTTCCCGATTACCTCCAAAAATCTTTGGTTGTACTTGTGTTTGTCTATATCCATGCTCAACACGAAGCAAACTTGATCCCAAAGCTCACAAGTGCATATTCCTAGGATATGCAAAGGACAGAAAGGTTACAAGTGCTACTCTCCTTCAAAATTTTTTTACAATTCTATGGATGTAAAATTTTTGAAAGGACTCCTACTACAAAGAAGTCCACTTTGAGGCGATCAACGATGGAAACTGATAGAAATTGACCTAAACCCCTTCCTTCAAAAACTCTTAACCTCAAAGAACCTCATCGATCCTCAAAGAATCGAACCCCAGTACTTAATGACTCTCAAAGAAATTCACATCGATCCTCAAAGAACCAACCGACTCAGAGCCTGCTTGACCCCGAGCCTGGCCGACACTCGGCAATCTACTGATCCTCGGCAGCTCTCATCGACATTGATGAGCAGACCTATTGCTCTAAGGAAAGGGAAAGATCATGCACCGATCATTCTATTATACTTATTTATCTTATAATCGCTTGTCTCTGTCTTTGCCATGTTTACACAGACTGGACTCTCACTCTATCCCTAGAAATATTCAGAGGCCCTTCAAAATGATAAGTGGAAGGTGCATTATTAAAACCGAGATGATCGCTTCTCTCTGGATAATCATACTTGGGACCTCACAACTCTTCCCAAAGGCAAGAAGACAGTTAGCTGCAGATGGTTATTCACTATCAAATACAATGCTGATGGTACAATTGACAAGTACAAAGCCAGATTGGTAGCAAGGGGATTCACTCAAACTTATGGTATTGACTATAAGGAAACTTTTGCCCAGTGGCAAAACTCAACACTGCTGTGGTTCTCGATCTCTCTAGTGTCCAACTGGGTGCCTCTACACCAATTGGATATCAAAATGCTTTTCTCAATGGTGATCTCACCGAGGAAGTCTATATGAATGTACCTCCTGGTTTTGTCAATCCCTACACTCTCAGGGCAAGGTATGCAAACTCAAGAAATCTCTATATGGCCTGAAGCAATCCCCAAGAGCCTGGTTTGGAAAACTTACTACTGTGGTTAAAGCTGCTGGATATCATCAATGCAACTCTGATCACACCATGTTTGTCAAGACAACCAACCGAGGAGGTCCATTCTAATTGTTTATGTGGATGATATCATCCTTCTTGGGAAGACTCTCACCGAGATCCAAAACTTGAAGACTCTCTTGGCAAGGTGTTCCAAGTTAAAGATCCGGGCTACCTCAAGTATTTTCTTGGTATGGAAGTAGCTAGAAACACCAATGGCATTTCGGGCTCCCAAAGGAAGTATGTCCTGGACTCTTGAAGGAAATCGGCATCTTTGGGATGCAAACTCGCTTGCTTCTCCAGTAGACCCAGCCATACCCTCTTGCATGGTGACATTCTTTGTCGGGGAAAGAACAATATCAAAGGCTTGTAGGCAAACTCATATACCTTTCTCACACAAGACCTGATATTGCCTGGGAATTCGATCTGGTCAGTCAATTCATGCATTGCCCTCTTGAGCAACATTGGGATGCAGTGAATAGGATAATCGAGGTATTTAAAATCCACTCGGCCAAGGCCTGCACTTCACCAAGTCTACCGATAGATCAATCAAGGTCTACCTACACGATGATGATTGATTGGGTGGATGTCACATTGACAGGAGGTCTACCACAGTGCTATTGCTCATATATATGGGGAACCTGGTTACTTGGAGGAGCAAGAAACAACCTCTTGTGTCAAGAAGCGATCTTTGGTCGAACTAAGGGCACTTGTACTTGGCATTTGTGAAGCTCTATGGCTAAAAAGTCTTGGCGAACTTCAAAGAATCAGACGAGAACCTATCACACTCTGTTGTGATAATAATTCAGCCTTATGCATGGCGAGAAGATCCACCCATCATGATAAAACCAAGCATGTGGACATTGATGATTTACTTTCCGAAGGAGCGAGATTGATGCCAGGATTATTCAACTCCAAGATGTTCCTCAAAGCAGATCGAATCGCGATATTCTTACCAAGGCTATTCCACCTCTTATGTTCAAATAGACTAAGTAGCAAACTCGGCCGCATCAACATATACAAACCCGGTTGAGGGGGTGTGGAAATATTACTCAATGACTCGATCTGAGGCTTCACAGGTGCTCAAAGATTCTTGAGCCTTAGGATTTCGTGCATAATTTTTGTACACCTTATTTAATTGTAAAATTAATTGTAAAAGACATATTAATTGTGAGTCATATAAACAATTAATATGTCAAACTCTAGTTTACTTTATGTCATAGACATAACTTTTACTTTTACTTTTGTATGCTTGCCGCCCACATCTACATACTCAAGTGGCACCCAAGCTAGCTAGCTAGTCTCTATCTCAATTGTATCTATTTATACATCTTTTACTCAATGAATAAACTAAGTTGAAGTTTACTCTTGTGTTTATCACATTCTCAAACTCTCTTCATGGTAGCGAGAGCCTTACCGAGTTCTAAAATCCATTGCAAAAACTCAGTTCTTTTTGAAAAAAATGTCAACATTATCGATGTTTCATCTTCTTCATGAGACTCACAATTGCCTCAAAGAGATCGGGATAATCGAACACTCTTCTTTTACAAATCATAAACTTGATGGTAACAATTACTTGCTATGGTCAAGGTCTATGAAAATGTATATCTCCGGCCAGGGCAAGATGGGATATCCATGCGGTTCCAAACTCGCCTCACTTTGAACCGACCCCAAGTTTGAAGCATGGGACACGAAAAATAACCAAGTCATGACCATCCTCAAGAGGTCTATGACAAAAGAGATCGATGAGAACTTCATGATGTATGACATCATGCAGGAAATGCAGGACAATGCCGAGAGACCTTTACTCAAAAAAGACAATACATCTCAAGTCTATGAACTCAAGCTCAGATTCAAAATTGCGCATAAGGGGATATGTCTCAGAACTCAATACTTTAATCAACTATCTAAGGCATGGCAACACCTAGATATGTTGGAAACTCACCCTGGAATGATGTTAAAGATGCTTTGCACTCTTTAAAGACATTATCGAGAAAAGAGAGTATTCAAATTCCTTACTCGGATGAATCCTACTCTTGATGATGTCGAGGTAGAATTCTTGCTACTAAACCTCTTCCAAATCTCAAATCCATGTTTGCTTTGAGGTCAAACATGAGGAAGCGCAGAGGAAAGTGATGTTCTTTGAACCCCTGGCCGACAACCCTACTGAAAGTGCCACCTGGCTGATCGCCGGAAACCTGCTGAGGCTCTTGAGGCTTACAGAAGCCTCGCCATAAAATCGGGAAGTCGTTTCGCATGACCACTGCAAACGCAATAATCATACCAAGGACACTTGCTGGAAGCTACATGGCAAGCCTAACTCCTCCAAGACCTCCAGACCTGCCAAGGAAAGTCAGGGCAGACACATAAGTGAGGAAGAAGATGACAACAGGTTGAATGCTCAGCTTGCTGCATTCAAAGCCTTCCTAACTCAACAAAAGGGAGGTAGTCACTCTACTGACATAGCCTCTCATGCCAATACTGAGTAAATTCTACTCATCTATTAGTAATGAAACTGGATTGTTGACTCTGAGGCCTCATCCCATATGATCGTAATAAAAATCTCATTACTCAACTTAAGCCATGTCCCCAAATTCACAATATTAAGATCTAGCTTGATGGATCTATCTCTAGTGCAAAAGGTTTTGGTCGGTCAAAAGACTTACTAATAAGATATGCTGCAGAATGTCCTATTTGTTCCAAAATTAGATTGCAATCTCATATCTCACAAGAAACTTACTAAAGATTTGAACTGGGTGTTGTTTTTAATGAGAATCGATTGCACATTCCAGATCATTCCTCAAAGGCGTGATTGGGACTACTAAACCTTGCTCAGTCTGTTTGTGGTCAACCTCGCTTTGAAGATGTAAGATCAAGACCGAATCGCCTCAAGACTGCACTCAAAACCTGAGACAATATCATGTTATGGCATTATAGACTAGACATCCCAGTTTTAGTTATTTAAAGTCTATAGATCCTGAATTGTTTAAAGGTTGTAATTTGAATGATCTTCAATGTGATATTTGTCGGTTTGCTAAACTCACCAAATCTGTGTATGCAAAATTACCTTACTTACCATCCACACCGCTCACCTTAATTCACGGTGACGTATGGGGACCCTCAAGAGTAAAAAGCATAACAGAAAAGAGGTGGTTTGTTACCTTCATAGATGACCACACCGTAACCACTTGGTTATTTTTAATGAAGGATAAGTCCAAGTTGGACCCATCTTTCAAGAATTTTACAACATGGTCTCCACTCGGTTTGACACTAAGATCAAAATCTTGAAGACCGACAATGCTCTTGAATATTATGAGTCTCATCTCGGTAATTTCTTGATGGATAAAGGGATTGTCCATATCGATTAGTTGTGTTGAAACCCTCAAAGAAATGGGGTTCTTTGAGAGAAAGAACAGGCATCCGCTTGAAATGGCTAGGTCTATTATGTTTACCACAAATGTTCCAAAATATATGTGGGGTGAAGCCATATTGACTTCCACATACTTAATCAATGAGACTTCCCAAAGAGGTACTAGGCTTCAAAACTCCTATCAAAACCCTACTGGACACACACTCCTCGCCCCATCTTATTTCCCAGCTTACCTCCAAAATCTTTGGTTGTCTTGTGTTTGTCTATATCCATGCTCAACACGAAGCAAACTTGATCCCAAAGCTCACAAGTGCATATTCCTAGGATATGCAAAGGACGAGAAAGGTTACAAGTGCTACTCTCATTCAAATTTTTTTTTTACAATTCTATGGATGTAAATTTTTTTGAAAGGACTCCTACTACAACAAGTCCACTCGAGGCGATCACCGATGGAAACTCGATAGAAATTGACCTAAACCCTTCCTTCAAAGAAACTCTTAACCTCAAAGAACCTCATCGATCCTCAAAGAATCGAACCCCAAGACCTCTGACTCTCGGCAGACTCACGATCCTCAAAGAACCAACCGACTCAGAGAGCCTGCTGACACTGAGCTGCGACACTCAAGAATCTGCAGATCCTCGGCAGCTTCATCGACATTGATGACGGACCTATTGCTCTAAGGAAAGGGAAAAGATCATGCACCGATCATTCTATTCATACTTATTTATCTTATGATCAGTTGTCTCTGCCTTTGCCATGTTTACACATGACTGGACTCTCACTCTATCCCTAGAAATATTCAGGATGCCCTTCAAAATGATAAGTGGAAGGTCATTTCTTTAAAACCGAGACGATCGCTCTCTGGATAATCATACTTGGGACCTCACAACTCTTCCCAAAGGCAAGAAGACAAAGATTAGTGCAGATGGTTATTCACTATCAAATACAATGTTGATGGTACAATTGACAAGTACAAAGCCGATTGGTAGCAAGGGGATTCACTCAAACTTATGGTATTGACTATAAGGAAACTTTTGCCCCAGTGGCAAAACTCAACACCGCCGTGGTTCTCGATCTCTCTAGCTGTCCAACCGGATCGGCCTCTACACCAATTGATATCAAAAATGCTTTTCTCAATGGTGATCTCACCGAGAAAGTCTATATGAATGTACCTCCTGGTTTTGTCAATCCCCACACTCAGGGGCAAGGTATGCAAACTCGTGAAATCTCTATATGGCCTGAAGCAATCCCCAAGAGCCTGGTTTGGAAAACTTACTACCGTGTGGTTAAAGCTGCTGGATATCATCAATGCAACTCGATCACACCATGTTTGTCAAGACAACCAACCAGGAGGAGGTCCATTCTAATTGTTTATGTGGATGATATCATCCTTCTTCGGGAAGACTCTACTGAGATCCAAAACTTGAAGACTCTACTGGCAAAGGTGTTCCAAGTTAAAGATCTGGGCTACCTCAAGTATTTTCTTGGTATGGAAGTAGCTAGAAACACCAATGGCATTTCAGTCTCCCAAAGGAAGTATGTCCTGGACTCTCTCAAGGAAATCGGCATCTTTGGGATGCAAACTCTTTGTTTCTCCAGTGAGACCCAGTCATACCCTACTGCATGGTGACATTGCTGTCAGGAAAGAACAATATCAAAGGCTTGTAGGCAAACTCATATACCTTTCTCACACAAGACCTGATATTGCCTATGGGGTCAGTCTGGTCAGTCAATTCATGCATTGCCCTACTGAGCAACATTGGGATGCAGTGAATAGGATACTGAGGTATTTAAAATCCACTCCTGGCCAAGGCCTGCACTTCACCAAGTCTACACGATAGATCAATCAAGGTCTACACCGATCTTTGATTGGGCTGGATGTCACATTGACAGAGGTCTACCACAGGCTATTGCTCATATATATGGGGAACCTGGTTACTTGGAGGAGCAAGAAACAACCTCATCGTGTCAAGAAGCGATCTTTGAAAGTGAACTAAGGGCACTTGTACTTGGCATTTGTGAAGCTCTATGGCTAAAAAGTACCGATCGAACTTCAAAGAATCAGTATCAGAAACCTATCACACTCTGTTGATAATAATTCACCTTATGCATGGCGAGAAGATCCATCCATCATGATAAAACCAAGCATGTGGACATTGATGATTACTTTCTCAAGGAGCAGATTGATGCCAGGATTATTCAACTCCAAGATGTTCCTCAGGCAGATCGAATCGCCGATATTCTTACCAAGGCTATTCCACCTCTTATGTTCAAATAGACTAAGTAGCAAACTCGGCCGCATCAACATATGACCCATTTGAGGGGGTGTGGAAATATTACTCAATGAGACTCGATCTGCTTGAGGCTTCAGCAGTGCTCAGCAGATTGCCGAGCCTTAGGATTTCGTGCATAATTTTTGTACACCTTATTTAATTGTAAAATTAATTGTAAAAGACATATTAATTGTGAGTCATATAAACAATTAATATGTCAAACTCTAGTTTACTTTATGTCATAGACATAACTTTTACTTTTTACTTTTGTATGCTTGCCGCCCACATCTACATACTCAGTGGCCGCCAAGCTAGCTAGCTAGTCTCTATCTCAATTGTATCTATTTATACATCTTTTTACTCAATGAATAAACTAAGTTGAAGTTTACTCTTGTGTTTATCACATTCTCAAACTCTCTTCAAAATTAAACTAACAAGTCTAAAGGGAGAAAGGGACATAGCCGAACCATGATCAAAATGACTAATTTCAACCCCGAGGATAGACAAAACCGGGAGTGTGCAATATACTAAACGAACTCTTGCATTCAATTTCACGGGTGCGAACTCCTAAACCCGGTGCTAGCGTCTGAACAACTCTCTTCTAACACCTTATGCCATGTTAAGGTCTGAACAACTCTCTCCTAACAAGTCATGTTTTGCACTCGAGCCGCTTAAACGTATAAACGAGTAACCTCACGATGAGCTCAGTTTAACAACTAAACCGAAACTACACCGCGATCCTAGAACCCTTTTCCCACACCCCTCTCTCTGAACAACTCTCAAGAGTGGTGTGTGTGATGTTTGACCTAGGTGATCAATCTAGCCCAAATCCGTTATAACAAGTTCTAAGACATGAAATATGCAAGATATAATGATAAAAAGCACTACCCACTCCCAATTTCATCACCCAAAGGGTGATTTCACCACATTTCACATGATTCGACTATGGGGAGGAATTAGCTACACATTATACAAGTTAAAACATAAAGAAAGTAGTAAAGGAGAAGCATAACAAGCATAAAAGAGAAGAAAATTACCATAAAGTTGCAGAAATTCGAGTTGGAGAAGATAAGCACAAAAGTTGAATACAAAAGATCGAATTTTGCCCAATGAAATGTTATAAATCGCAGCTAAGAGTTAGATAATCGAAGAGAGGATTGAAAGACGATTCTAACGGTATATTACACTAATTCTAACTCCTAAAACGAAGAAAATCGCCCAAAATTACCCTAAAACAACTCCATTCGCGTCTCTATGTTCTTCCCAAAAATTCGATCCAAATTGGGTTTTATGGCTAAAAACTGCTCAAACGCACGTTTGGAAGGTTCCCAAACGTGCGTTTCAGTCCCTTGCTCTCGGTATTCGAAAAAAGCAGTCCCAAACGCACGTTTGAAAGGTCCAAACGTGCGTTTGAAATGTTTGTTGTTTTCTTGCGTAGTAAAACCTTCATAACTTCTTCGTCCGAGCTCCGATTTGGGTGATTCAAGATGCGTTGGAAATCTCTTTCAATTCTCTACACCTTTCATGAAGAAGTCATGACCAGAAAATGCCTCCATCATGGTTCAAAATGCTGCTGAACCAGAACATGTGGGTTGAGATACTAAAACTTCTCACCCTTTTCTTCATCTTTCTTCTTCTTTGGCTCATTGTTGCACCTTGACCATGCTTCTCATCATAATTCTTTGCCTTCCGGGTTCTCGAGACACCATTTCCCTACATCATCACAACAACCAAAAACATCCAAAACATTCCAGAGGGTAAAAGTGCTCGGGAATAGGGTCAATATCACTAAAAAGAGGTAGTAAACTATCAAAGTGATGGATTTACTCCCCGTGCTAATAATTCACGATATTGCCCCTAAAACGGTCTAAATCAACAAGAAACGTGCTAAAAGTGGGATAAACGGGGGTAAAAGATGCACCGGAATCATGTAAAGTTGACTCCCATCAACCACCCCACACTTAGCCTTTGCTCGTCCTCGAGTAAAGTAGGCGTTTTAAAACAAACCAAGGGATTCAACTTTATGATGTAGGTGCTACTACTCACACTCTCGAGGTGGCCCCAAAGTAAGAAACACGAACATAAACACATTGGTACAACATTATCAAGAAAATGGAGTGTGTGTGGTGCCAAGCTAAAACCAAATGCTCAAAATGATTGTCGGGGCTTGAATCCCAACCAAAAGTCTACCAACCGTTTCATAATCACGAGCCTCTCCACTAATCTAGTTTACTAAGTTTGGACACGATCGGGCAGGACTTGAGCGGTTATAACGTTAGGTTAGGGTGATTTCGGTTAGTCGAAAGGGGTATTTTGGGAACTGGAGAAAAAAGTACGAGTGAACCTAATCAACCAAGTACCAACTCATCTTTATCATGCAAACCACCCAAAACTCCTTTTTGATCAACTTTGACATTTTGGGAACCATAGGTTACCAGTGCACCCGAACTCATTGCCAAACTCGACTATGTTTCAAGTGTCGTGAGGTGAGTTCAAGCACACTAGCACCTATCTCACTATCCCAACTCTAACATCATAAAAATTTATCATTGAGCTCCTTACTTTGACTCCACGCCTTTATTTCTATGTACATCCTCTCTTTTTTTTTTTTTTCTTTTTTTTTTTTTTTTTTTTTTTTTTTAAGGAAGAGATAGAAGAAGAGATTTTCTTTTCTTTTGGGCCAAGAGCCGAACACCAAGCCCAAACGAGCTCCTCAACACTTTATAGCTCAAAACGAGAAACAACAACCCAATCAAAAACATCATCTCTCCCACCCCACACTTGCCTTAGCAAGTGTGATCTAACAGAAGACTAAGTCCACTCGTAGGGTATAAAATGAAGGAAATGTGACCATAATAAGGCTCAAGGGTAGGTTTCTGACTAAGTAACAAAACGGCTATAAGCGAATGGTGGTCAGACCATTCTATCAAGGCTGAGAGGGGCTACGAAGGGTAACTGTTCCGGTTAAGGCTTATTTGGCTATGGTAGGGTCAAGAGAACGCCAAAACCGTCATCCCATGTCCTACTTAGGTAAACCTATGACATTTCGTCTCAAGGCTAGTGATATGAAAGGTGGTAGCAATCAAATTATGCACAAAGTGTAGCTTTAAGTGAAAGTAATAAACTTCATTCTCAAGATAATATCAAACCGCAATGCACATGTTCGGGGTCCCGACTAAGGTGATCACCACTCAAATGTGAAAATAACACATACAACACGGTGTCAGGAACCCTTGAAAAATTTTAAAAATTACCCAAAAATCGACTCGAGCCCGATCATAGGCTAAGCATACCACATTTATAGCACATTTAACAACGAAAACAAGAAAACAGCTAAGTCTCCCACCCCACACTTAAACGAAACACTGTCCTCGGTGTGCGAGAGATAAAAGAGTAAAAGACTTAGCCGCTTGACCAAAACCCGCAGAAGGCGCACTTTAGCTCACGTGACATCTTCTAGTAAGCTCCATCTCGAGTACCTGAACACCATGTAGACAGAAAACAAGGCAAACACATGCACGGGAAAAAATCCACGTGCCAAAAGATGGTGATAGATACGAGATATCTAAAAATAGAAGCCATGCCACAATCAAGGTATCAAAGCATATCAACCATACTAGACGGGAAGTGCACTGGATGTAAAGATAATCAAAAGAAACATAGAGCATCCACGCATAAAATAAGGCCACAGAGGCTCACATAAAACATCCCCGCCTATGTACAAAGGCCGAACTAAAAGGAAATTCTCATCCCACACTCTCTTTTAAGCAAAACTCTCCTCTTACAACCAAAAACTACTTAAAAACATAATTATTACCAAAAAGGTGGGTTGCCTCCCACAAAGCGCCTTTGTTTTACGTCGTTGGCTCGACCAAGTGGCACCAAACGGACTCAAACCACAAAGGACTCAAACCAACTCAAGACAACATTTTTAATTCAATCAAAAATCACCAAAACCATCAACCGAAATCCGAACTCAAAAATATCAACAATTCAAGGAGAATGAGCATAGCAAGCATAGGGAAAACGAGTTCACTAGAACTTACCGCACATGGCTCTTGGGAATCCCCTTTCGCTTGAAATCCGCCATCATCCTCTTCTTGAAATTACTATCCCATGGTAGTTGTTCCTTTCATAAATCTTGTGAGCTTTGTCTACCGGAGAGTAAATAATGTAGTAGTCCGGGACCGGTATGCTAATAACCTCCAACTCTTCCGGTAGCTCAACCACGGATGTCATACCAAGCTCATGAGATTTCATCACACACTCCAAAATTGCATCATCATACACTTCAATCGGGAGTGATGGTGAAATGGGCGATCCGTCTTCTCTTCAAACCCGTAATCCGGTTCTTCAAAAAGTGCGCTCAAATCTATCATACACTCCTCCAAGTCATCGTCTTGCATTTCTTCGAGGGCGGTGTAATAGACAAACATTGCACCTCTTCCATCTCTTCTTCATCCCAAAATGAGCTACTTTCATCACCAAAGATTTCATGTTGAGTCTCAACAATGGTTGGTTCCACCATACATTCCACCAAGGCATCATCAATGTTCTCATCGGGAAGTGAGGGTGTAATTGGAAGAACGTGAAACCTACCACAGTCAAACTCCACAAGAGGAGACTCTAGTGACATGGGCGATCCCAACTCAATCTCTAGCTCGGAAAACGCTTCATCTAGATAAAAATCATCATCATCTCTCTCCGTTTTCCTTGAATGAGCCTCTTCTCGCTCTTTTCCCACGGCTTCTAGCTCCTTTCTTGTTTCTTCTTCTTTCTCAAACCTCCTCTTTTCATTTAGTTGCACTACTCGATCTTCAAGATTTTGCAAAGATTCCTCTTGTTGGTCCAACAATTTCTCATGGTGTGCATCTTCAATCTTTTCCCCTACCGACTTCATCTCACTCGGTTTCTTGCGTCTTGGCCCTCTTCTTGTCTCGAAACATAAAGTCTTGAAGTTTCCGCAATCCGCTCAATTTGGTCAAACGCTTGATCAGTTGTAACATCATTATGTCACCACCGCTTGAAGCATGAAGTCGGTTTTGCATATCTTGATCAAGTCCCTCAAGAAACAATGGACTTGGTCCCCAAGAGTGACTCCATGTACGGGACATTGGCGCAACAAGGCCTTATACCGCTCCCATGCCTCGAGTAGTGACTCGCCTTCATAAGCATCAAAGGTCATAATTGCCTCTTTCAAATCAAAAACTTTTCCCGGTGGATAGTATTTAAGCAAATGTGCGCGCACCACCTCGGTCCAAGTGTGTAGTGAGTCATGCCTTAAGGAGTCATACCACGCCTTGCTTGGTCTTTTAGAGTGAATGGGAACAAAAGTAGCTTGATTGCCTCTTCACTAACACCTTCCATCCTTATAGTCCGACACACCTCGAGATAATGATCTAGGAAGAAATAAGGATTTTCGATTTACGTCCCTCTAAAGGTTGAGTTGTCCCTAATCATATTGATAATATTTTGCCCAATACTCATAGTGTTGGCGGTGATCGGGGGCAACCTTATCGGACTATGCCCCACCAAGTCGGCCCGTGGCATGACCAAATCTCTACAAGTCCGCACATCTCCTTGATTCGGTGCCGGATTGGGAGTTTGCATATGAGCTTGCATTAATGCTTGAAATCGCTCTTGTACTTGATTCATGAGCCAATTCATAGTATTCGGGTCCATCGGTGGCATTGCTCCACCTTGTCCTTTCCTTGACAGCTTACCCTTTGTTGAACATTGTTACTTAAGGATTGGCCTTGAGCTCGATTAGTAACTCCTTGACCTCCCCGATAGAAGGGTGTTCCACAAAAACTTGGCCTCCACGACCAACTTGATTAGTGTCTTGGTCCATTTCCGCTTGTTCCGACTCAAACCTTCAAATCTAGCAATCAAATTCCCAACTAGAAGGCCCTTCCTCTTTGTTTAGCAAAGGTCTCCATTCTAGCAATGTAAGGTTCAAGCGGTTCTCAAAAACTCCGGGCAATGCACTACAAAACACCAAACAACAAGAAAACAATAAAATAAAACCTAGGCCCAAGCCTTCGGTTCACTTGCAAGATATCACAAATAGCACACATCTTCCCCGGCAACGGCGCCATTTTTTATGAGCGTTATTTTTCACCAAACAAATTTATAATACTCAAGACAACGGTGACTAAACAAGCTCTCTAACCGGCAGTGTACCGGGTCGATTGCGAGTAAAGCTACAGGAGTCCGAGGTCGATCCCACAGAGAAGATGTGCTTGTAAGTACCAAAGTGAACTTATTGCTTAGTCTAGGCAAACAAGTTGTTTGGAATGTTTGTACACTTCAATTAAACTAAAGTAAATTAAACTAACAAGTCTAAAGGGAGAAAGGGACATAGCCGAACCATGATCAAAATGACTAATTTCAACCCCGAGGATAGACAAAACCGGGAGTGTGCAATATACTAAACGAACTCTTGCATTCAATTTCACGGGTGCGAACTCCTAAACCCGGTGCTAGCGTCTGAACAACTCTCTTCTAACACCTTATGCCATGTTAAGGTCTGAACAACTCTCTCCTAACAAGTCATGTTTTGCACTCGAGCCGCTTAAACGTATAAACGAGTAACCTCACGATGAGCTCAGTTTAACAACTAAACCGAAACTACACCGCGATCCTAGAACCCTTTTCCCACACCCCTCTCTCTGAACAACTCTCAAGAGTGGTGTGTGTGATGTTTGACCTAGGTGATCAATCTAGCCCAAATCCGTTATAACAAGTTCTAAGACATGAAATATGCAAGATATAATGATAAAAAGCACTACCCACTCCCAATTTCATCACCCAAAGGGTGATTTCACCACATTTCACATGATTCGACTATGGGGAGGAATTAGCTACACATTATACAAGTTAAAACATAAATAAAGTAGTAAAGGAGAAGCATAACAAGCATAAAAGAGAAGAAAATTACCATAAAGTTGCAGAAATTCGAGTTGGAGAAGATAAGCACAAAAGTTGAATACAAAAGATCGAATTTTGCCCAATGAAATGTTATAAATCGCAGCTAAGAGTTAGATAATCGAAGAGAGGATTGAAAGACGATTCTAACGGTATATTACACTAATTCTAACTCCTAAAAACGAAGAAAATCGCCCAAAATTACCCTAAAACAACTCCATTCGCGTCTCCTATGTTCTTCCCAAAAAATTCGATCCAAATTGGGGTTTTATGGCTAAAAACTGCTCAAACGCACGTTTGAAGGTTCCCAAACGTGCGTTTCAGTCCCTTGCTCTCGTGATTCGAAAAAAGTCCCAAACGCACGCTTTGAAAGGTCCAAACGTGCGTTTGAAATGTCTGCTGTTTTCTGCTGCAGTAAAACCTTCATAACTTCTTCGTCCGAGCTCCGATTTGGGTGATTCAAGATGCGTTGGAAATCTATTTTAATTCTCTACAACTTTCATGAAGAAGTCATGACCAGAAAATGCCTCCATCATTGTTCAAAATGCTGCTGAACCAGAACATAGGGGTTGAGATACTAAAACTTCTCACCCCTTTTCTTCATCTTTCTTCTTCTTTGGCTCATTGTTGCACCTTGACCATGCTTCTCATCATAATTCTTTGCCTTCCGGGTTCTCGAGACACCATTTCCCTACATCATCACAACAACCAAAAACATCCAAAACATTCCAGAGGGTAAAAGTGCTCGGGAATAGGGTCAATATCACTAAAAAGAGGTAGTAAACTATCAAAGTGACGGATTTACTCCCCGTGCTAATAATTCACGATATTGCCCCTAAAACGGTCTAAATCACCAAGAAACGTGCTAAAAGTGGGATAAACGGGGTAAAAGATGCACCGAATCATGTAAAGTTGACTCCATCACTTCTCACGATGAAGTGGTACTTGATTCTTATGTGCTTAGTCTTGTTGTGAAATCGGGTTTTTCGCCATTGAAATTGCCGAATTGCTGTCACAGATAGATCAATGTTGCTTCTTCTTGAGGCTCCCCATGTCCTCAAGTATGCGTTTGAGCCATATAGCTTGGCATCTTTGTCAATCTTCTTCGCTACATATTCTCGCTCATGGTTGATAGTGCTATTGTGTCTTGCTTTTTGTTGCCCAAGAGAATATTCCCGAGCCCAAAGTGAATGCATAGCCGGATGTGCTTTTATCATCCGATGATCCCGCCCAATCGCTATCGGTGTACCCAATCAATTTTGAGTCGAGGATTTGGATCCATACCAAATCCCATAATCCTTTGTGCCTTGCGTGATACCTTAGCACTCTTTTAGCTGCCGAAGTGAACTTGACTTGGACATTGCATGAACCTTGAGAGATAACTTGTTGCAAACATAATGTCAGTCTTGTAGTTGTTAGATAGAGTAAACTTCCAATGAGACGCCGGTAGACCGTATAATCTCGCCTCTTGGCGTGCCATCTTCACTCTTGAGTGCTTTGCTTTCAAGTGGAGTTGCAACATTCTTGCACCCTTTCATCTTGAACTTTTCAAGAAGACTATCTCAGATATTTCTCTTGGGAAATGAAAATCCCATTTTCTTTTTTGGTTACCTCGATTCCGAGGAAGTAGTGCATTAATCCCAAGTCTGTCATTTCAACGCCTTCATCATGTCTTGTCTAAAACTCTTGATCATGTCTTCATTGTTTC
This sequence comes from Gentiana macrophylla, assembly GCA_026214975.1. Lineage (NCBI taxonomy): Eukaryota > Viridiplantae > Streptophyta > Magnoliopsida > Gentianales > Gentianaceae > Gentiana > Gentiana macrophylla. The sequence continues at coordinate 6,450 of JAOBSW010000725.1, read as the reverse complement.
TGTAAAGATGAGATCATCAACGATAAGGAAACAATAAGTCTGTCATTTGTATCTCGTGTCTTAATGTAAAGTGTAGGCTCGCTTTTGCTCCTCCTGAAACCTTGCGTGATGAAGTAGTTATCAATTCTGCTATACCAAGCCCGTGGGGCTTGCTTGAGCCCGTATAAAGCTTTCTTTAACTTTAGTACTTTGTCTTCTTCTCCTTTCACGATAAATCCTTGAGGCTGCTCCACGTAAATTTCTTCCTCAAGGTATCCATTGAGAAATGCTGATTTAACATCCAGCTGATGGATTTTCCATCCTTTTTTGTGCAGAGAGGGCAATTAATGCACGTATCGTATCCAATCGTGCAACAGGAGCAAATGTCTCGTTGTAATCCACTCCAAACTGTTGAGAGTAGCCTTTGGCTACAAGCCTTGCTTTGTGTTTTTGGATTGAGCCATCAGGATTAAACTTTGTTTTATAGACCCACTTTACACCGATGACCTCTTTGTCTGGAGATGGACTTACTAGCTCCCACGTTTCATTCTTGTTTATCATCTTAATTTCTTCTTCCATTGCTTTTCTCCAAACTTCTTCTTTGGAAGCTTCTTCATAACTTCCTGGTTCTATCAAGGTGAGATTGCATCTCTCATATATCTCACTCAAAGATTTTGTCTTCCTTGGTGGTGTCTCTGGAGAAGAACCTTCATCTTGTGATGTTTCTTCAATGATAAGCGAAATGGTGTGATTACAGTTGACGGTTGTCTTCTTCGTTGGTTTGTAGAAGTGGCCCCATATTAATAGTTTTCCTTTCAACTTCCTCGGTTTTCCAATTGAAGCTTGCATCCTCTTCAAATTCAACGTCTCGACTGACAATAAGCTTTCTTGTTCTTAAGCTATAGACACGGTAACCTTTTGATTGTGTACTATAGCCTAAGAAAATACCTTTCTCTGTCTTTTCATCCAATTTACTCATTTTCTCTTTAGGAATGTGAACATAATGATGGAGCCAAGACTCTAAGATGCTTTCTTGATGGCTTTCGCCCACTCCAGGCTTCGAATGGTGTTTTGTCCTGAACGGCTTTGGTTGGACATCTGCTTAGCAAGTAGATCGCAGTATGCACCGCCTCGCCTGAATGTTTTCGGAAGTCCTTTCTCCATTAGCATAGCTCTTGTCGTCTCCATAACGGTTCTATTTTTATGCTCGATACACCATTTTGTTCTGAGCGTATCCAATCACAATTGATGCTCCACGCCTTCATCTTCACAGTAACTTGTTGAATTCTCTAGATGTATATTCTTTGCCTCGATCACTTCTTATGGTCTTCATGTAGTGACCACTTTGTTTCTCGACATAGGCCTTATATTTTTTAAATATTTCATATACTTGCGATCTTTGACAGACCTAAACCTAACCTTGGAAACGGCGTCAGAAAGCTGACGGACATTACCTAGGCTATACAGATCCTAACCGGCAAAGGTGTACCGGGTCAAATTGTAGTGCTAGTCCGGTGAGTCAGTCGTATTCCTCAGGAAAACACGGTAATCCTTTTAAGTGGGGTTAAACACCAAGAAGCTATTATTAACTCGATCTAAGTCGCAGCTTTTATCATTTTCCTGGGTTAGATTATGTTAGTAGTTAGATTGTTAGTAGTGCATAAAGTAAAATAAGTAAATAAATACTAATATAATATATATATTTTTGGAATCTAGCCAAGAATACGTTATCAATTACAATCTCTTTTAGTAGAAATAAATGAGACAGATCTTCCTTTATTCAAGGTGTAAATTATATATGAATCGGTGTACTCTAAGCTAGACAACTCCTCCTCACACGAAATGTATGAAATTGTCATATGTCCATTGTCATCACCCAAGGTCCACAATCGCACGGTTTTTCCGAATAAAGTCCCGAGTACAAATCTACCTTTAGATAAAAGGAGTCATTCCGTTCACAAACGGTCAATTTTATTTAAAAGGCTCCGGTTGTCAAAGCCGGACGATTCAACTTTCCGGTTTAAGTTTCAATTAAACGATGATTTAACATTATTACGATCGCGAGTACAAATGTCAATAAAATTTATCTTTCCCAAGACAAATCGCCGGGTAGGAAATCGTTCCGTTGTCACGCTTTCACTCGCCAATTTTACCTCCGGTCTTTCAATTTTAACGCTTCATTAAGCGCAGAAGAAAGAGATTCATCATAATTGATTTTAATCATTATTACGAGTCGATCATTCATTTTACCAAAAGATTAACTAATTCAGATTCATATCTTGGCTAGATATATTTTTAGTTTAATATCATATATAAATAGAAATAGAAATAATAAACATAACAATTTTAGAATATATTACCGGTGATGACTATCGAATCGAGTCGCTTTCCACCGGATCTAACATGCCAAAGCTTCAAATCAACAATCTTCGATAATTATTCCGCCATTACAACGATACTATAACCATTTTATTTATATATGTGAAAACATATATACATACATACGTAGACATATATATGTATATACGGGCTTGAAAAAGAAAATTAAAAGAGAAACGAGATGAAAACGAGATCTAGATCTAGATCTATATATATATATATATAGATAGATCTATCACATATATATTCATATATAGAATATATATATATACATGAAGGGTGTGTGTATATATATATATATATATCATATATGTATATATATATATGATCTTCAAAACAAAAAAATAAAAAAAAGAAAGAAAAGAAGCAGGGACGAGAAGAAGAGGGGAAATGGGGAAGAAAGGGGGCAGAGCTCCCTGCTGCTGATGCTCTGTTTTTATAGGAGAAAAGGGGGCGGATCGATCCGGATTGGTGCCGGATCGATCCGTGGTGATCAATTCTAGATCCTTCTAAAACTTCTAAAATTCATATCTTGAGTTGTAGACCTCCAAAATTATGATTCAAACGTCAAAATTAAGCTCTCGGAAAATTCTTCAACTTTCATGAAGGACTCTTCTTCAGAAAACGCCTTTTGATGAGTCATTTCATACTCCGAACGCTTTATGGGATTTTACGAAATTGAATCAATTAGCCACTTGACCACCATTTGAGTTGTAGAAGTCCGATTGACTTGATTCAAAATCCATTGGAAATATTTCTTGAAGATATACAACTTTTATTAAGGAAACTTCTTCAGAAAATGTCGTTTTGATGAGCCATTCGTATGTCGAGTCTTTTACGGGATTTCTACTAATCCGAATTGATTAGTCAATTGACCATAACTTGAGTTGTAGACCTCCAATTGACGTAATTCAAAGTGCGTTGTAAAGCTTATGTGAAGATCTACAACTTTCATTAAGAAGTCATCCCCTGAAAATGCCTCTAAGATGGGTCAAATCTCCGTCGAAAATATGTAACGATTTAAGTACTTAGAAAATTTGCTCCGTTGAACTTATAAACTTGTGGCACCTTCTTCTAACCCTCTAAACACATCTTTTAGACTCAAAACATGTCGTTACGTGGAATCTTGGTCAATATATAATCCTGCAATGAACCACCAAAATACCAAACGTAAATCCGACCACGACACTCGAAGCACTAAACCGGTACAAAAACTAATAAAAACTTATAAAAATACGATAATTTATATAATAACTACTACTTATACATTTGAATAAAACTTAGTAATTTTTACTTGATTTGATACAATAATGCTCAAAATGGTATCAATATTGGGGTAAAATGTCGTAATAATGATCATAAATTTATCTCTCATCAATCTTTCACGCATAAAATAAACCCATGTCATTCTGGTATAATCATCAATGAAGAGAATGAAGTACCTATTTTGTTCATGTGAAGGAGTGCGCATTGGGCCACAAACGTCCGTGTGCACCAATTCTAATGGCTCCTTCGCTCTCCAAGCTTTTCCGACAGGAAATGGTTGTCGATGTTGTTTCCCGAGCATGCATCCTTCGCACACACGATCAGGTGCCTTTATAGTTGGGAGATCTTTCATCATGTTCTTCTGATGTAGTATTTTTAATCCATTGAAATTGAAGTGACCAAGCCTTCTTGCCATAACCACGAGTCGTCATCTTGTGCCTTCATTAAGTACATCTCTGCATAACTCCATTGGATCGAAAGCATCGTTTTCCTTCATTTTTATTTTTGCAATTTGAAGGGATTTATCTTTCTTATCATATATTGTACAAGAATCTCCTTCAAAATGCAACGAGTGTCCTTTCTCCATCATTTGTCCGGCCACGCTTAATAGATTTTGATCTATACTTGGTACCAAGAGCACCTCATTTATGTATCGCTTGCCCTTCTTTGTGTTAATGACAATAGTGCCTTTTTCCAAAGAGCTTCCATAAAGTCGCCGTTTCCTATCTTAATATTTGTCTTGAATTTTTCAAGATGGCAAAAGATGGATTCATCTTTTGTCATGTGATTGTTTGAATCACGCCAAGATACCATGTATCTTTCTTTTCCTCTCTGCTACTTGACAGGCATAGAAGAGATTGTCTTCGACGCCCTTTTCTTGAAAAAGTTAGCTTGATGATTCCTTTTGACCGACATACCTTCTCGACGTGACCAAATTTCTTGTAATTTTGCATTGTGGTTGTCCCGGATTTTATCTATACAAAACAACAAGTAATAAACCGGTTAACCTCAAGTGCAAGGATCGTAGTATGGAGGCTAATGCCGGTCGATCTTACGGGAACTAGATTTAATGTGAATCCTAGCTTTTGTTTTAAACTAACTATGTCACTTAATCTAACCTAAACGAATAACTAACCTAAGCAAATATGCAGAAAAAGTAACTAGACAGAGGAGATTAATCCAATGCTAGGAAAGATTGGAAGCAATAAAAACTAACTAAGTCGCGAGAAAATAAAATAAACTAAACTAAGCTAAGCAATTCGAGTCAAGTGATTTAAATCAAATTTTAACGAATCGAACGAGCAATTGTTCCACCTATCCTATCAACGCTTGATACTAATTCGATTATTTCGTGATCTCTACTCAAGTTGTGATTCACCTATCTAAGGCATGAACACCTACTGCGTAGACAAGTTCGCTTTCTAATCTTCGATCTTTCGATTAAAGATTAAGTCTTTCTAACCTAGGCGTGAAATCTTTCAATTTCTAATCTAGAGATTCAATCTAATAACTTTCGTTGTGATTAGATTAAAGGTCTAAACTTTTATCATGGTGTTCTAAGGTTAACATGACTTTCATCAAGCAAACAATAAACAAAGGCACGGATCTTTCGATATAGCATGCAATCAACATATAAAAACATGATAAAAGTAACAACTTTAATAGACACTCACAAAATAATCACGAACTCGAGATCAAATCTTTGAACGGACGGCTTCATTAACGCTTCGTTCAAGGAGGATTTAGCCTCCTAGCATCCTTTGCACATCGAATTGTTGAATAAAAAGTACATGAAATTATCTAATCTAATCTAGAAGTTTAAGTGCATAAAACTAGAGAAAAACTGAAGGAAAAACGCAGCCAAGCTGCCCCTAGGGTTTAGGGTTCAATTGTATGATTAGGGTGAAAGAAATCCGCTGCTTATATAGAGTTTCAATGTCGCCACATACTGAGAACCGCCCGACGCCCGTTTGAAGATTCCGGACGCTCGTCCACTATTTTCAGCAACAGCATCCAAACTTGTAACGCTCATATCTCGGGCCTCGTAAGTCGGAATGGAGTGATTCAAAATCCTGTAGAATCCTCTCTTCAAGCCCTACAACTCTTCTCTTGAGGTCTAGAGTCAAATCGGTTGTTATCATATCAAGAACTGCGTTGGAAGTTCAGCACTACCCGAATCCTCGATTTTCTTCCTCTCGACGCTGGTCCGAAGATCTCGACGCTCGCTCCTTCACCTTGAACTTGTGCTAGACGTTCGTTCATCCAGCGTCCAAACTCTCTGTATCAAAATACTTCCCTGGACGCCCGTCTGCTTTATCAAACGCCCGTCCACTCTGGACGGGACCCGGACGAACGTCCATATGTGCTGTAACTCGATTTCTTGATCTTTATCTCCTCCTTCTTCCATCTTTATCCTTCTTTCCTCGTCTCTTTCTTGATTTAGCTCGAATTATATCAACATTTGATCATCAATTCAGCCTCCAACATGTACCTACATGACATCAAAAACACCGCAAAACGTAACACAATCCAAATACTAAATAAAACCATAATTAAAACACATACACAACCTCATTTTGCAAATAAACTAATCAAAATCTTACTTGCTTAATAAATCATTTAAACACTCGTTTTCTATGCAAATTATACAAATACGGAGGAAATCATTATCAAATATAACGTTAAAAACCGTATAAAAATACCCTTAACAACTCCCCCACACTTAAACTTTGCTCGTCCCGAGCAAAACAAAACAAGATAAAGGCTCGGAAGGAATATAGACATCTCAACAAATATAACATATATTCAATAACTTAGAAGTTCACC